>JAUZNJ010032509.1:0-13638 GCA_034780135.1 Jordanella pulchra | reverse complement strand
TGATGGTATCTCTGCAGAAGGGTGACTAGTCTTAGCCATCAAAGTGCCTTTCAGAATTGTGTCATCATCCATCTTTCTACCTCTTTATTTGAAGCTGCAAATATTCATGAGGTGTTTTTAGAATATCTTGTGACCACTGAGATTTACTTAGAGAACACACCCAAGACAAACACCCACTGTTAATGTTAAATAACCGTTATTTACACCAAAGTTACTCACCCATATGTCTCAATAAGAAAAAACAACAACAAAAAAAAAACTGATTCTTGTGTTTTTTATGACACCTAAGAATATTAAAAAGGTTAAATGGTTATGCCTCACAACTTTATAAACCTGGATTATAAGTAATTATTGTATAGCAACAATTACAGCTCTCTCACTTACTAAGCATATAGTATTCAAGTTTGAAATATACATATTTGCATGAAAAAAAACAAAACAAAACTTGATTTGAAATAAAAAAAATGGACTAAGGCGATTCCTAAAAAAAGAAACTGACTTTGGTTGTTTTTTTCTTTACTAAAATACCATATTATACCTGTCAGTAGAGGTTCACCAGAAATATACTGTAGCTAAATAGCTTCTGCTTTTTTATGTGCAATTTCTAGTTTTGTTTAAAGTACATATGTCCTCAAACTATATCTACTGTTTGCTCATTATTTTCAGCTTCTCTAACCACTATAGTAGGTAATATAAAAGGACATGTTTTCTTTTGTCTGTCTGTCTTCAGTCCAAAAAGCACTTCCCCTTCATTGCTGGTGGTCATTGAGTGTCATAGGAAATCCATCAGTGTGCGTCACCTCTTCTGTCCGTATCCTAGGGGCTACACTGCTCCCACTCTGCCTTTTCCTGCCAATCTAACCCCATCTGTGGACCAGCATGGATCTGACAGACTTGGAAGACATGAGCAGTGGCTGTGAAGGAAAAAACTGCAACTTAGCATCAAGCATCCAGGAGGACTGCTTAAACCAAGACTGCAACTGGGAGGAACCTACGTTTGGACTGATTGAGTTAGGTGGGTAGAGAAAAATAGGTTTCAAGTATTTCAGAAAGTTAAAGGTTAGGATTGTCTTTATTTATGGAAAAGCCTAATCAATATGGCTACTGACAGGCTTTCCTTATTTTTATTTTTAAAATGTCAAGAAACTGAACACAAAATTAGTTAAGTTGTAATAAAATAAAGAAAACAAATCTCAATCATTTGCAATACTTATACCATATACAATATAAAATGGACCATATAATGTTAAAGATAGATTTTTTTTTTCTAAATTTGAAGTTTAAACCCTTATTTGAATCTGTAACTGATGAATGAGTTTTTCCATTATTGTTTCCACTTTACTTTTTTGTTTTGAAACTGAGAGGCTGATTGTAGTTTCCCCTGCCTGAATTTTTAGCAGATTTACAGACAATCTGCGGTTAAATCACTCATTCATTTTCTGTTGTGGGGATGTTATATCACATGAAGCTCAGTGTGTGTATGTTGGTGGGTGCTTGTTTGTGGGTAGGGGGTGCGGTTCTGCACAGGATCCTCAAACCCTTCCTGTTTAGGTGCTTTGTTTTCTTTTCACAAAAAGAGTTACAATGTGATGAATTTATAATTAGTGCAACTAGTTCAGATACTCTGCTGTAAATACTATTGTTGTTCTTATGATATAAATGTACTGAAAATGTACTTTTTTTCGCTTTTTTTTAACAAGTGTGTCACAAAATAAAAAAATATAATTTTTTTTTTCTCTGTTCATTGCTGAATAATTCATTAAAATTCTGCCTAAATATTTTAAATCCTACTCTTGAAATGGTCACATGTATTCCTGACTAGGAAACAACCAAATAGCCCTGTAGTTTAGAGGCACTAGCTTGGAGCAGTTAGCTGTTAGGCAGCTAGCTAGCCTGGGAGAGTTAGCCTTAAAGCTAACAGTGATCCAATTTTGTTTGTCATTTTGCTACATTTCCTACTGTCACATATGCAATTTAAAAGTTGAGCCTTTTTTGTTTTTAGACCCAAATCTTTATTTGTAGTCTTCATTAACTTTAATATCATTAAAGTCACCATACAGGCCACAGATTATCAAATGATGTCCAAGCTTTAAATTCCAATCCAAAGCGTTCAAGCAAAAGCCAATCACCAATTTCAGCTCTTATCCAACAGCAACATTCTCACTTTGTTCAAAAATGGTTTTTCACCATTTTTTCATCTTTTTCTGCTCTTCAAAATGTTGCAACTCTAACTCCAATAAAGATGTGTTTGATTAATGTAAGTCATCAGAAAGAGAAGACTTTAATAGCTACCAGCATGACTTCCAGTAACAACGTCCTTGTTTCACAATAAAAATCTTATTGTGTAAATTTGATAATCAAGTTGTTTGTTTTTCTAGAAATCATTGGTTGCTACCTCTAAATGGACTTTTATTTTATTACTAGGTTGACTTTTATTATTTCAAGTTGGGAAACTCGAAATAATACAAGTCAACGTCCGACTCATAGGAGAGAACAGTCTTGAAATCTTCATTAGGTTTAAATGCATATTAATTATTAATGGACCCTTAGATGTCAGGTAAAAGCCAGTCCACGAAAAGCTAAGATCAAAGATGATGCCAAATATATAAAAAACACTCCGATATAAAATATGACATGGGATTTTATGGGAAAGCTACTTAATGAACCTATTAACCTGGGTTGAAAAGTATTAAATAAAGAACATTTTGAAGACAGTTTTATTTCCTTTTTGTAAGCATTACAAAATGTACTAGTCACTGCACTTAAGCACCTCATCCAATGGAGATACTCATCAAATAAAGAAATTCAGGGCTGTTGGAGTTCAGGTGGCCAAATGTCTTATGCAGAACTCACATACCTGATTTTTAAAGTATCCCAACAAATATTTCATGCAAGGTGATAAAAACACATGAAATATTTAAAATTTTAAAGTATTATTTTTCTTTCTTTTCAATATTCCATTTGAACAGACTAATACTGCAATAACGACTACAGTTCAGTATTCTAATTAGCTCTCCTCTTGTTCTATTTACATTATGTAGTATTTTTGAACAGAGGGAATGATGGTTCAAACAATAAATGGAAGCAGAAGGAAAAACTAACTAGATGTTAACTTTGGGCAAAAATCATTAAAGAGATACAGTCTGTTAGCACCAAATTCATGGGTCTATAATGAACGTTTATCTGTGATGAATAAAACACTGTCCAAGCATTTTATTTAAAAAAAAAACTCTTTATTCTCTTTTTCCAGTTTGTGTGACAATGATCTATATCCCACTGATGCTTTTTGGTCTTCTTGGGAACATATTAACCATACTGGTGGTCTGGCTCCGCCCACATATGAGAAGCTCTACATATCTATACCTGAGCAGCATGGCCGTCAGCGATCTGCTGATCCTCCTTCTGCTGCCTCTGGATCTCTATAAGGTAAACTGTCTGCATGTATTGGTCTACAGGTAGCCAGGATCATGTTATGAAATATTTTGAGGAGGGCATCTCTCCTGATTAGACGAAAGGAGAAGATGTGTAGCACTTCTAATGTTGGAAGTTGTGCTCTTATCAGTGATGACTATTTTTAAAAAGTTATTAACACTTATTAAAGCCCCTTCTAAAGGTTCACATTTGACTGATAAACTAGCAAACACAGATGACTACCTATTTGTAAATAAGAAAAAAGATAATGCTGTCCTTTTTAAATCTTTACCAAACAAAAATAAGTTGATCATTACTAGAACAACTAATGCTGAGTCTCTGGTCGTTGATCTGACCAGGTGCTGCACATCAACAAACAGAAGTTTTCACCCACTCTTGATTAGGATTGGATGGAGAACATCTGTTATTGTCAAATGTCAACACTTGCCCAGGATCATCAGTATGTTTTAAGTATGGACTTTAACTACACCATTTGAAACTGTTATTATGATTTGATCCAGAACACTTTAGTGTAAACCTTTCTGCATATCTGAGATTGTTATCCTGATGCAACAACACACAGGAAGGGTTTTCTTCAAATGTGTTCAAGCTGAAAAGCATTTAGCTTAGGGGACTAAGTGTAATCGTGGGAGTGGTGTAGTAGAAGTAAACTGCATAAAGGACCCAATTTGAGAGGTATTCTTTCAAAGAAATTTATTGATAGTAATGTATGTGTGACACAGTAAAAACTGTTGGATTTAAATAACTACACTTTAGAGGTGGTAGTTTTATGAATTAAATGTGATTTGAGTTTAATTTATTGTAATATTTACTTCAGTGCATTAAAATTGTCTTTGTTCAGATGTTTAAAAATGTTGGGTCGGTAGGGCAGGGGTTAAGGGTGTGTGTGTGAACACTTTCTTGTATAACAAAGATGCTTTTCTTTCATATTTACACATTTATCACTGTGTTAACTAATCAGACCTGTCACACTGTCTCTTCCAGCTCTGGAGACCTAGACCTTGGCTACTGGGAAACTTTGCATGTAAGCTGACTATGTTCCTTTCAGAATGCTGCACCTTCTGCACTATCCTTCACATCACCTTCCTCTCCCTGGAGAGGTACCTGGCAGTGTGCTGGCCGATCACAGCTAAAACTGTTGTGACACGCAGCAGAACCAGGGTCATCATTGGCTGCCTGTGGCTGGGTGCAGCTGTCAGTGCTTCACCTGTGTTAGTTATGGTCGGAGTGGAGGACGTTGGAAGAGAGGAGTTCAGCCTAAGCCATCGGAGGGAGGAAGGAGGATGGATGGGAGGAGAGGGAGAACAGGGAGGAATAAAGATGAATGGAGGGGGAAGAGGAGGTGCCCTCATGGCTTTGCTGGATCCACGATTAGAGGAAATAAAGTTGGGAGACAGCAGCAAAGAAGGCTGGGATAAAGAACTTACAGACTTTAAATGGTTTGAAGACAAAAACAGTGGACCAAAAGAGGGATATGAATGGAAACAAGGGGATACAAGTGAAAAGAAAGATCAAAAGGAAAAAGCTGAGGAGTCTAGTGAAGAGAAAAAAAAGATGGAATTTGAGAAAGATCAACAAAACAAAATGAAAGAAGATGAGGGAGGAGGAAGAGACGAAATATCTGACGAAGAAACTGATAGGAGAGAGTGCCGATGTACACAATACGCTATATCCTCAGGCCTCTCATCAGCCATGATGATTCTCTCCTATGTGTACTTCCTGGTTCCTCTTTGCATCCTTGGACTGGTTTACACCCTCATTGGACGGACTCTTTGGCTTCGGCCAAAGAGCAGCAGAAGAGATCAGAGTCACCGCAGCACTGTGAAAATGTTAGGTAAAGAAACACAACAAATTGTTTCACCACTTAATATGCTCCCTGTATATTGATCGGAGAGGTTTGTACTGTTAAAATGTGCAAGATCAATTAATCTGGATGATTTCCTCGGCATCTGTTTTCAGCTCAGGTAGCTGGGCTTTTTACATGCAGGCAAATAATATAATATGCAGGCAAAGCAAATGAAGAAAACTCTTCCTTTAGAGAAAATAGTTCACAGTCTGTAAAAAGTGTAATCAAGCTTTGCTCTTTGCTTTTCCAGTTATATTTTTCACACTTGTAAGATAATTATTGATAATAGTAAGACACAGTCTCTTGAATTAACTTAGTTTGGATAACCGTTTCATTTCCACTTTAATGTCTCCAATTACTCTGCATTATTATATGTAGAACTTTGTGCTGAACAAATGCTCATAATTGTGGCATAAAAAGGGATATCGATTTAATTCTTGCACCGTTTAATTCAAGACGGATAGGGGAACAAAGTGTTCAGACGGTCTTTGGGTAAGGTAATTTTAAAAGACTAAGCAATCAGTGAATAATAAAGAAAATGAGCAAAATGTGAAAACTGGGCAAAACCTTGTCTTGAACTATGAGTAGTAACTCAAAAATTATAAAGGATAGACATGTGACTATTTAACCATATGACTTATCAGGCTTAGGGAAACAACTATGGGAACTTTAATGTTTCTATGAAAATGTATGTAGCCACAGTGAACCCATAAAATAGGGTGTTATTTTGAAAGATTACTGTCTGATACTTTTTCAGTAAAAGACAGTTTCTTTGTCCACAAGCAACCCAGCTATGCAGACAAATCATAAATTATATCAGCGTGAGTACTAGAAAGGCCTAAAGATGATCTGAGCAAAGTCTTATGTTGATAAATCAAACAGTTCGGGAGATGCGGCAATTCTAAAACATGTGTTTAGGATTTTTTCTATGGAGGATTTTGTGTCAAACAAATGTTTATAACTCTGTCATAACAAGGTCTATCAACATTATTCTTGCATGGATTTTTCAGATTGGATAGGGGAACAGTATTTTAGGGCTTTTTTGATGAAAATATTTTCAAAAAGACACAGCAATCTGTGGAAAGAGTAAAAATGAGCAAACGTGTTGAACTATGCTTAATAAATCAAAAACTATGAAAGATACAGACATGAATTTTTTACCGTATGAATCAGTAGGCTTTGGTTAACAAGTATGTTAACTTTCACGCTTCTACAAAAATAGTGACAATGTAAAATAGTGGTCATTTTCAGGAACGTGATGTTGAGCAATTGACAGATTTGGTACCCCTAAACGAACCTTTGTGACAGCAAAATAAAAAAGTTAAAACAAAAACAAAATAAAAGGTATCTAAAAAATTAATTAAATATGATTACTAGGAGGGTCTGAAGATGAACTTCCACAAGGCTTATATTTGTACATTGTATGGTTTGAAAGAGACAACTGTTTGAAAAACATACACTGTTGAACATTTCCAGTTCTATTTTTAATAGTATTTTCAACTGAATCTTTTTTGAGACCATATTAAAAAAGTAAAAGGGCAATCGAAATATCTCTTTGCCCGTGAGTGTCAGCAAGCTTTCAAAAATAGTTAGTGTTATTTTCACATTTCTTTTTTTTTTTTTTTTAACAGTGTCCAGTCTGGCGATGTGGCAACAAGAATAATTGTCTTGACGCCAAACAGAGCCCAACAGATTTTGCTTTCACAAGTGGAGCAGTAGGGCTATTGCCATAGTGTTCTGCTTGTTTATGCATATAAATTGCTTTATTATAATTGTACAAGGTGATTTAAAGCTTATATGGACACCACAATGTAAGTAGAACAGGAAAGGCAAAACAGAAACAAAAAGGAGATAAGATGAAAGAAGCAGGAGATAAAAGGGAGACAATGATAAAAACAACTTCAGTCTGCTTCACCACCTGCAAAGAGATGCAAAAAGAACACCACAGCCAACAGATATAGTACAAGACATGCGACAAAGTATCACCTTGATACTATAGCCGAAGCGTAACTAGCATTATTTAATCTGATATGTACTCTGTGTTACCTGAAGATAACAATACGAGCTTTCTGTATGGAAGTCAATCTCTAAGTGCCTGGAACCAAGTGGCTGTAGTTGTTTGTGAAAGTGCACTTGTGCATGTAAAGTTTATCCAAAGGAAAAATGCTTAATAGTTGTTGTGAAGAGCCAAAGAGGCACACCCCGAGAGCACTGAGTCCAGCGCCGGGAGACCCAAAGCCCCCCAGCAGCCAGCCACCCCAAAGTGAATCCGGCGATGGGCCCCCAGCGAGCCAATGCCCCAAGGGTGCACCACCCCGCGACGGGAGCCCCAGCCGGGCCACCAGGAAAATATTGCTAAAAAAAGGAAACTAAAAGTATGTTTTTTTGTGTATTTGTCCTTGATTTGAGCAGGTTAATACGATTATCTGCTAATGGAAAAGATTTGTTCCCTTAGAATATCAAAAATTCACCTCCCATATCTTATTCTAAGTGCAGTATATCTTCTCATCTTATTTTAGGGGTCGAGATTATCTCCTGCTAAAATCAAGGACAAATACACTAGTTTAAAAAAAAAAAATACTTTTAGTTCACTTTTTATAGCGAAATATTCAGCCAGCATTTTTCAGATGCAATTTTCAGGCAATGAATAGTAATTACGCATCACACACACAGGTTTGTTCAACATCACAAACCTGATGGCTGTGTACTTGGTAGATGTGATGGATGATCCACTGGTTGTCCTTTCTGCTCTTCACTCTCTCCCTCACAGCCTACATCTTCCTCATCACTCTCAGGATTGAGAGTTTCTGTTTCTGATCTCTCAATTTCAGCTTTCTCTCCAACCAACTCCTCTTTCTCTCTTTCATCCTGCTCCTCATCTCTCTCATCATCTTCATCCTGCCTCTCTCTATGTTTTTATTTGCTAACAGTGGTAAAAATGACATTATGTCTTTTTTTCTTTTCATTATCACTGACGTTTCCTGTGTTGCAAGAAAGTAATGGATAATATCTAACTGATAAAACTGTGCTAATATCTCAAATGTATTTAAGTCTAAACCTTGTTCCTTTATATTTAATTTATTGTTAAACTAACGATATGAAGGAAAATATGTGATCAGTTCCTAACCCTGTTTAAGAGCCATATGATCAAAATAAGCAATTACTGATGTAGCAGGAGCAGACGGCTTTGACACCTGGTTGGTGGGTGTGTCTAAGGTGGTTGTGACTGTCACTAAGGTATGAATGGGAGCCATACTGGCGCGCTGATTTTGGCCGTTTCTCAATATGCGTACTTCTGCGTTCTCGTGTACTCGTGTGCTCATGAAACATCATCAGCCTCGGTCCGAGTACTGTATCAATTCGAAAGAACACAAGACTGAGAACGGGGAGAATCCCTGGTGTTGTTCTCGCTCCTCCCTCTTTACCGAGCATGCATCAGAGCAGACTTGTTGCGTTCTTGAGGCTATCAGTTTTCCCTGCATGCACCATGGCAGTAGCTACTGGAGGAGCGCTAACAGAGCTCGGAGTATAAAGTTAAAAGTTCATTTTTCCGTTGCTCCACAAAAATACGTTTTAAGACCATCCGAGGCGAGAATATTATCAATCTCAGGTTTACTATGTGGCCCATTTACTGATTTAGTGCATAGGTTTTAAAAAAGTTCTGATGTTGAGAGAACCGTGGCGACCAGCGGAGCTCCGAGGCTACCCACAGCCATAGCCAATGTTAGCCCGTCTGCAGCAGCCCTCTCTCGGCATAGCTGTGTGTGAAGTACCAGTGGCTCTGATGGTGTTTTTTTTATTTTCATTTTATTTGTGTTCATCTAACTGTGTTGATTATCATTCCCCAAATAAATGGCAGATTTTTGAGAAAGATTCTAGTAATCTAATTACCTGAGAGAGACAAGTGTTTGAGTGCTGGAGATAATGTAATACATCATCTGCGTAAAGACTAATTTTATGCTCTATTTTCATGCCTTTTATACCTTTAACCACATTGGTTTGTCTGATTGTAGCAGCTAGAGGCTCAATGAAAATGGCAAAAAGTGATGGGGAGAGCGGACATCCCTGCCTGGTGCCCCTTTGGAGACAAAAGCTGGAAGAAGTTTGATTATTTGTCCTGACACAGGCTGTTGGGAAGCTGTATAATACTTTTAACCAATTCATCAAGGAATTGCCAAACCCAAATTTATGTAGAGTAGCAAATAAAAATTTCCAGTTTACTCTATCAAATGCTTTTTCTGCATCTAAAGAAGCTATGTAGGATTTTATATTTTTACTGTAGGAACAATCTATTAAATTAAGAAGTCGGCGTGTGTTAGCGGCTGACTGTCTTCCTTTAATGAAACCCGTTTGATCTGGGTGGATTATGATATGATATCTAGAGTCATTGAGGCCTGTTGGCTGAGTTTTCTTTGGCACTGGAACAAGGCAGGATCTCTTCCACATCACTGCTCAGGCAAAGGTTGAAAAGCTGTTGTAGAATCCCACAAAGCTGCTATGCACAGGCCTTCTGCACAGGCCTGGTGCCTTACTGCGATTCAGACTCTGCAGGGGTGGGGGTGGGGGGAACTGTCTTCTGATTTGGTTGAGAACAAACAAAAAGAAGCAGGAGGATCCTTGGCAGAAATGAAAGATTAAACATTTGAACTGTAAGAGGAAGGTTTTAGGTCAAAGGAAGATGTTAGTTTGACTGTTGGTAGGAGAGAAGGATGCTGAGGTTTTTTTTCCCAAACTGAACCTGTGAAGAATGTGTTCAGCTCATTTGCTTTAAACAGACTTTCATGTGTCTAATTATCATTCTGTTTGAAGCCTCTGATCTTCTTCATCTATGACCACACATCTCTGATGTTCTGCTGGAGCTTGTTTTTGAGCTCTTTCTTGTACTGTATACGCGCTTGTTTTCCATTATCTTGACCTGAAGTTGTTTCTGTATACACCTCATTAATTTTCTCCACTTCTGCAGGCTCCCTTTTTCTTAACAGATCCTTCAAATCACTGGTAGTCCAGGGTTTTTTATTGGGAAGGCATCTCATTGCTATGTTGTGGAGGTTGTGGTCAGTCACATAACCAGTCGTTGAATTGATTCCCTCTCCACTGGGCTTGCAGAGAGCATCCAAAACAACTTTGCAAGTTTTTGTTCAGCTCTGTGTGACCTTTTTCTTGCAGTTCTCTTTAATGCAGGTTGCCTCCAATGAAGCGGCTCATACCTTTGCCAGAGAAAAAAAGAGATTGTTGTCTGATTTTCCAAGAGGAGATTTATGTCTTGACATGTGTATAAACGAAGTCTAAAGTTGTACTTTTGCTGGCACAGGAGCTGCCAAACTGCTGGCGTGCTGGAAGTGCAGCAGAGAGTAAACTGCAATTAAAATCTCGAGTTGTTGCCACAAATGCATTTGACTGTTATTGTCTGCAGCTTAGCAGCTACCTAACTGATAACATCTCACACAGAGTTGAAAGCAGAAGAACGTCGAATGTAAAAATACGGACGAAAACTAACTGCCAACAGTTCAATACGTATCTTGGCTGTAGAGACAATCCTTTACAGTAACATGTCCTGGATGACAAAATTTGTTTTTACTGCACTGCCAAAAAATCTGTCTGCTCTTATGGTCAGAAAGCCTGAAAGAGAGACACTGAATATGATCCTTCAGCATTTTGCTATAAAATACATAATACTGCATTACCAATATTTTTGGCTGGGTCCATGCTAAGGCTTGAAGCTAAGGCTATGCATCATAACAGATGTATGAAAAGATACTGGCAAAAATCATTTTTGCTACACAGTGTGCAACAACAGTGGAAAAGACAAAACAAAATAGAAAATTTTATCTACCAATGGAGGGTTGAAGTTCTTTTAAACAAGAATATCAAATTCATTTTAGCAGAGCTACTCCAATGTGCAGCCACCTTAAGTGGCACAATTCAGAATTTCTGCTCCTTTTAATAAGTGGAAATAATTTTGCAGGAAAACAGACTTTAAAAGAGATAGCTTTGGTAATGTAATCTTGTTCCATTCTTAGCAAACTATATATGACAGCTTACATTTCATTAAGACCAGAAAAAATCATGCCAGCTTGTAAATTAAAATAATATACCGTCTTCCAAGAAATATTGACTAAGTAAAACTAAAATTATAGTTACTGTATTGTAGAACTTTCTACATCAGATTCAATCAGCCTAAATATCAACAATTTCTAACTCTATATAATACTATGAAATAAATTTGCAGTTATATGTACTGTGAAACTATAGTTGCTAATTTGTGTTTTGCTAGCAGCTAACAGTTAGCAAGTTATAGTATTATTGTGCTTGTGGGTATCGCTAATGCTGACAGTTATTTTGTCACCACTATTTTTTTAATGATTTTTCTAAATGCTGTCACATACAGTTTAAATGGGGTAAATGTTACCTCCAAGCTTTACTGAAATCCATCGATATATATAAATATACAGAATATATATATATATCAATGGTTACATTTTTATTCATCAACTGTGTTACTGTAACTGAGCCATAAATTAAGATTGACTTCATTCATATTACATCTTGTATTTTTGAACAGATTTAAGAATTCAGTCAAGATGCATTAAAAACTGACAACTGATATTTAGTTGATATATAAACAACCAATTTAATATGTGTAATTAGAGAGTACCTAGTTTCACATAGAAGGTTTCTTCAGTGTCTTAGGAATTATTTAAATTAGGCTCAAAAGCTTTTTAATCTTTTAGCTCAAAATAATTGTCACAAACATACGGTGTGTTCAGCTTAAGGCACTCTTATTAATAGCTAAAGGGAGAGTTAATAGATTTCCAAAACTTTTACTTGTGGATCGAAATTAGATTCTATGGACAAAAATAGGCTTTAAAAAATGAAAAATGCAGCTGCTTAAATTCTCTAAAATGTATTTCTTCAGTATGTGTATGTCAATGTGAATGTCCACTTTATTTATAGAGATCCTTTAATACAGATGCCTCTGTTCAAAGTTCTTTGCATAGGAAGAACAGTATATATATACACACACACACATATATACTGTATATATATATATATATATGTGTATGTATGTGCGTATGTAGGTTTCACTGTTAGATCACTGCAGTCTCTAATATCCTTTCTTGTCTCCATCTTCATTTTCACAAGGTGTTATCGTCTTGGCATTTGTGCTCTGCTGGCTTCCCTTCCATGTTGGTCGGACCATTTTAACCCTTTCGCTTGGCTCTGGTGCTGAGAAACAAGACATGTATGTGGACACTGCTCCCTACTATTCTACGAATGTCAGCGCTGTTAGCAGAGACGTTCATATGGATCAAGAACCCTTTGGCCACTCGGACTCGAATGCTTATTTCTTTGAGTCTCTCTCTCCCACCAAAGATGTGGAAACTCTCCCAGAGGCACATGAAATACTCTGTGACATGTGTGCCAAAGGCTCACTTCTAGAGGACACTAAGAGAAAATGCCAATTTTACAACAGTACTACACATAAAATGCCAAACAGGACAGCAGTTTCTGTAAGCCCTATACATGTCAAACCAAGTCCCAAACCTTTCGCTACCACCACACCCACCGACCTGTACATTTATGTCACAAACAATGACAGCCTCTTAAACAACACGCACTCTCACCAAGACACTAATATGTACTTTCTCTATTACTTGTCTCAGTATTTTACGCTGGTGTCTTCGGTTCTCTTCTACCTCAGTGCTGCGGTAAATCCATTACTTTACAACCTGATGTCTGCCAGGTACAGACTGGCTGTTCACAGCCTCATATACAAACACTCTCACACCCATCCTCACCGTCTGCGCTCATTCACAGCTCGACACTCTACAACCACTCTGTAACAACAGTGTTGTAATTCCTCTTGTTTTTAGGTAGCTCCTGAAGTTTAGGGTGTAGGTGTGTCGACTTAGATGCCAAAGAAGAAGAATATTTTTATGTCTGGTGAGCCATTTTTTGTTGTTGATTTAAACAAATGTTTATTGGAAAGGCTAAATGACTCGTCAGTTTTCTGGCAAAGGCTAATAATTAACAGTTAGTTATTTGCAACAAATTCTTAGCCCTTTAAAGTCTGAACCATGAAATAAGTGACAGAAAATACAGATTCTTTAATATAAGAGTTGTCTTTGAATTCTATGAAAAATTATGAAAAAAACATAAATTTTGTATAACTTAAATTTGATCATTATTTCCATCAATTTTGATACATTAGGCATTTCCGTATAATCCTTTATACATTTTCTGTTCCCTACATATTTCTGATTTATTAAGTCTGGTTCTCAGGAGCGAAAATATCCCACTGATGATGCAGAGGTCTCAAAAATTAATGTATCAAATATGATACATTTGGCTTTAAAGGG
>JAUZNJ010032508.1:0-13639 GCA_034780135.1 Jordanella pulchra | reverse complement strand
GAAGTTGAACATCTCCCATGGCCTGCACAGTCACCAGATCTAAATATTATTGAGCCACTTTGGGTGTTTTGGAGGAGTGAGTCAGGAAACATTTTCCTCAACCAGCATCACGTTGTGACCTGGACACTATCGTGCAAGAAGAATGGCTTCAAATCCCTCTGACCACTGTGCAGGACTTGTATATGTCATTCCCAAGACAAATCGACGCTGTATTGGCCACAGAAGGAGGCCCTACACCATACTAATAAGTTATTGTGGTTTATGGAGTGTTTCGGTTTTATTGTCCAACCCCTGTATGTTTGCACTTTGGTTCTGCACAGCTGACTATGACATGTGGCCTATATACAACTTTGTCTCAACTTTTAGGGGGCTACCTGAACATTTTAAAGCATCAATATGTAACATTATCTGTTACTCTAGTTACACTGATTCTGGATTATGGACTGTATACTCCTCTGACATCTGATCTCCTGTTGCTTACCTCTGCTCGCATAATGACTCCGATTCTGGATTACGGACTGGGTTCTCTTTGGATTTCTGACCGCCTGGTTCTGACCGCTGCTTCCCCTTCGATGGCGATTCAAAATAACATCCCTTACCTTCGGTTCTCCAGCACGGGGGCCTCATCCTGTCCGGAAATCCTCTCTCCACGGACTGCTGCCCGCTCCACTGATTCCGATCGTTTCCGGGAGAAAGAGGAGCCACTGCAGCAGTAGTCAAACTTCTTCCAGTAGTCTGGTTCTATTTCTGGGTCTGCAAATTCTCCTGCCCGTTACAAAAATATTCTCGTACTCAGCTACTCAAAGGGGATTATATAACAGTTATTTATATTGAGGGTTATGACATGCTGCAGCCAGCAAAAAAAGGCAAAGAAAACCTTTGTCAGAGGAGAACAGGAAGAGAAAACAAGAATCCAGTCAGGCTTGCAGAAGAGTGAATTTGGGCAAAGCGTTTGATCTGTGTCGAGACCTCAAACAAAACAACGATACAAAACTGATGAAGACCTGTTATTGGACTTCTAAGTACCAAACCTGCTAATCTACATCTGTTAGAGTTGCTGTTATGACTGTAAAGTGAGGGTGTAGTGGCACTCTGCGTCCCAAAAGTTCATTGTACCACCTTAGCAGTTTGTCTAACAACCAACATTTGAATCACTCAACTGAAACCAAGTCTTCTTTTATGATATTTACTTTAAGAACTCAAAAAGTACATTTACAGAAGAAATGAAAGGCTCGGTACAGATCAGTCAAAAAAAATTGTGTTGCTTCCACCGTATCCAACTGCAATCTGCCCTCAAACGTGCATACAGGCAATATTAATGTAACGCATTACATAGTGGAAGCCAAAATTACTTTTCACAATAAAAGTATCCTTTTATACTAACCAAGTTATACCTTCTACAAAATATACTCATCATGAACTTCTTAAAATTAAGCATATTTATACATTTTTAATCTAAACTATTATTCTACATGAATTCCCCATTAACTGGCTCTTACAGATGGATTTTAGCCCCATCTCATGAGAGCAAATAAACAAGGGCTTAGTGGAGACAAACTTTCACTTAATTGACCTCAATAAAAGTTATCATTAAAAACTCTGTATTTTTTACCTTAAAGTGCAGCATCAGAGTTTCTGAAGTCCAAAAACAGGATGTCATGTTAACCATCATCATCATCATCATCATCATCAACAAATATGGCTATGGGGAGTTATTTCCTTATGAGGAGGTCTTAAAGAGAGACCCAGATTGGCAGCTCAGCAACAAACCTGAAAGCAAATAATGACAGATAAACTCTAGGAAGTACTAGATCTTTTACAAGGAGTTTTTCTTAGAGGCTTGACTCTGCCAACTTAGTGGAATCATCAGGCATAGAATGGCTCTCCTGTTGCTCCTTTAAACACAGCAGCTGATGGTGGCAATTAAATGCAGATATATCTATCTACTGCAGGGCTACCACGTCATCCAGCCCAATCACACAGGCTTGCCACAGGATAATGACACATGGTTGGTGATTGTTTGGTGACAACATGACTAATTGCCTCACACCCATTAGATTGAACAGCTATTAATGCGATAATATTGTGGCAGAATATGAGATCATTGCTGGGATATCTAAGGTTGGGCCACAAAAAAAGGGCAACGATCCTGAAAAGATCTACAACTAAACGGTTGAAAAGAAAATTTCAAAATGAAGATGTGATGTCTCAGTCAAAGCCCAAACCTTATTGACATGCAACAGAAAACATTTTGGAAAAGTGTATATTAAAGAATACTGATGAAGGACTAAGAAACTGAGGAGACCCGGTACAGAAGTTTGGCCTGGGGATTGTTCACAACAAGCTGAGAAATATTAAAGTCAAACTGTTATGGCATAATAATAATAATAATAAATGTTATTTTATAGGCGGCTTTTTGGCAGGGAGGGGAAAGAACAACTGATATTTCGCAGTTGAAAATAGGCGAACCAGGTCATGTGATATGAAAGAGAGAGTACTGAGTACAAACATTTTACCTGAGGCAATGGGGAAACAGAGCAATTGTTAATATCAGTAGGGAGACTGATGATTTAGGATAGTGTTGTTTCTGTGCCAATAAGGAGAACCTGGGTTTTTTCACTGTTTAATTTCAGTAGCTAAACCATGATTTTATTTCAGCGACACAGTAAGAGGTAGACTGAACATTGGGAGTGGATGTTTCCGAAAGATGTGTGTGCGCACGTCTGTGTATGCGTGTGTGTCCCATAAAAAGTTCTTATGGTTTATTCAAAACATTTTATTTTTTTCTCCAAACTGTCTGTTACTTGTTTTGATTTTAAGAACCTTCACGGCCTTTCTCAGACTTTAAGTTAGTGAGAGGAAACTGTGTCTAATTAAAGCAGGGCAGAGCATTGAGCTGTACGGTTATATCTGTTATGTTGTCAATTCTTTGCAACAAAAGAAATAATTGCCGGCTGAGTGAATACCCATGCACTCTTCACTACACTAAACAGCTTAAAACCACATTGTCGGTCCTGTTCCTGGGTGCCTTGTCTTTGGGGTGAACCAGTTTTTGTCTCAGGGTGTTTCGGGAATAGAAGTGCACGGGGATCCGGTGCTGGTTAAAGATCCTCCTTGGTTTTTCAGAGACTCCAGCAACAGATGCTATGACGATGTTTGTTCTTCTATTTTGTTCCCTCTCAGCAGGCCTGTTTTTGTTGGTTTTTAAGAAAGTCCATCTGGGGTAGCCACAGTTCTTCAAGGCTGTACTGATATGTCCCTGCTCTTTCATCCTCCCGCTGTTGGTGGTTGGTTTCTGCTTGTGTCTGGAGGGTTCTGTTGAGACCTACTTTGTGTTCCAGTGGATGGTTTGAGTCAAAACGGAGTGCACAGAACTGTGCATTGGAAAGACCATGTAACCTCTGCACAGGCGCATGGCTCAACACAGGAGGTCTAACTCCTCAGGACAGGACTCAGCTGTTCACCTACACTTGAAGACCAAAGGACACTCATCTTTGTTAACCTGGAAAAACCATCCCTTAACAGAGGAGGGGGTCTCAGACATAACTGTTCACCCACATACAAAGCACTTTAGGAACTCTACCAAAAAGTTTAATTTCTAACCTACCTCTACCTGACTCAACCTTTAAAGAAGCGTGTGATCGAAACCACTCTAACGAGGGAGTTAACGACCCATCACAGCCACCTTTTGTTTCCTTTCTCCGTCTCCCCTAATCTTTGGTCACACCTGCAGTATATTTATCACTGTTATCTCTTGCCTCAGTTAGAACTGAAGAAGCCTCTTCAGTGAGAGGTGAAACGCCTTCTAGAAAACTTCACATCCAGTTGCCTAAACTGAACTTTGAGCTTGATTATGACCTAGATGAATGGGAACCTTCACAAATATGTTCAAGGCTAATGGCGTCACCAGGCAAACAGCGGTTGGGGGACAGAGACCATGCAGCTATCAGCGGGGTCAGACCCAACTTTTGCCAAATGGGAAGGGAGCCAAATTCTGATTGTTAGCAGGCAATCCACGTTTTAAAAACCCACATTAACTCACTTCAGTGGGAAAGCAGTTTAAGGTTACATTTACAGGGTGTACTTAGTTCTTTTTTAGTTTTGAATGTTTAGCAACACTATATCTATATATGATAAAAAAAATACCATTGGATAAATATTTTTTCTTTTTGCTCTCAGATTAGAAAGTCACATTTGAGTTAAGAAGAGCTCTAAAGCCATGATTTGTCCAACCACAGGAAGCTGAACCGTCTTATGTTATCTTGAATAGGAAAACTGCACACACCACGTTGCCCCTTGGTTTCCCTCTATAGAACAAGGTTCGATTTTGTTGATTATGGATATAAAACCCTATAGCAGATTAAGCCAATTAGCACACTTTTCAGCTTGGATGATACAGTTATGTAAGCACATTTGTTTGAATGTCAGGAGTTGCATTTGTCATGAGGTTCAAGCTGATTAAAAGCCATCTAAAATGTTTTTACTCTAATTTTGCTCACAAGGCCAATGTGAGTACATATAACTTTTTTACACTGTAAATAGGTTATTGTGATCTTGAGATCCTCATGACCGGCAGCACATAGAGCCCTTCAGACACCAGCCGCAGTGTTCATACCAATAAATTTACATTTTTTAGTACAATAAGAACTTTCTTTTATTACCCTTCTATAAAACCAAAGGCACAAGATGCCTCTAAGATGTGAAGAAAATATTTGATAAGGTTTTAATCAATAAATATACAACTTCACAAAGACTGTAGTTTTAATACACACAATATAGGATATCCTGTGAAGATATCTAAAGTTTGTCAAAGAACATTAATGAACAAAAAGCATCACGGAGAGAACAAGGAGCACTGCAGACATTGTCCTCAACCTGAACTGAGCTAATATTAGATTAGCAGATAAAATGCTGGGGTATTTACAGTTCTGCAGACAATCTTTTTGTTATTAGAATACTGGACCAATGATATAGTGATGACAATATATTTGAGATAGTTGGTGTCAGCATAAAAATCATGTGTTTACGATTTGACACCAGCTGTTTAGGGGAGACAGCAGACAAGTAGCCCCAGTCAGACCGGAGGATGTGAGGATGACTAACTTCAGTGTGATGGACCAAGATGGAAATCAGAGGTCAGAGGCATTATTCAAGACAAAACTAGTTCTTTTTTTTAACCCATCAAAAACAAACGAAAAGAAGGCTGGGCTTATATGGAGATATGGTTGTTAGTTTCCGACTCAGGATGATGGACTGATTTGCTGGCAGGAGATGGATAGTACTGACCTCAATGGGAAACAAGGATGAATCCAGAGGTGCGGCTGTACAGCCAGCATGCGAGTGGTCTGGCTCCTGGGTGGGGGCTTCGGAATGTGGCTTCGGCGGTGAGTGAGCACCGAATCTTTTCGAGTTGATCCTAATCGAGGTCGGGGGAAGCGGAACAGAGGTCAGAGCTGGGAGATCCGATTGCAGATTAGGTTCCAGTCCTTGTCGTTAGTGGAGGCAGGGGTCAGAACCAGAAGATCAGATGACTGGAGAACTCCTAATGAGAATCCGAGAGCGCGGTCTGGGGCAGAAAGGGGTCAGAAGCAACAGGCAACCAATATCCGACAGGGGCTAGGCAAAAATCAAAGTCAAGAGGCAAGCAGATTGTTTACAGGCAGGCAGGTAAAAGGATAGCTGGATATGTCTCACCAAAGGGTTCGAACAATAATCTGGCACCAGTCTAAGGTCAGAAAGAAGGTTATAAAGGCTGATGTGCAGGTGGAGCTGATTAGGGTAATGCAATAAGCAGGTGGGGATGATCAGAGCAGGACTGATTCACAGAATCATGACAAGAACATAAAGGGAAAAAAATGTGATTCCTAACAAACACAAACAGGTCCTCAGCATCAAGCTAAGAACCAATCAATCAATCAATAAATCATAGAATAGCATTGCTAATACTTGTATCAGTGTTAATAGGGATGTTTGCTCATCCATCAACTTAGCAGCCACACCTGAAAGCTTCAGTGGCATCTTTAGCTCCAGCTTCACAGAACTCCAATGTTCACACCATATTTTGAGTACTATTCCAGTCATATCCATTTCAAAAGCAAATATTTTTTGCATTTTTTCCACACTTGGCCAATAACCTTTCCCCAAGTCTCTGGAAGGTGCTAAATGACTTACCACTAAATGCCACAGTAGGGTACTACTTTGCTCTCTGTACATATGCAGCATTGTACCTTCAGTGTTATTGTTACTATAGAAGGTCTTTACTTACTAATAACTGAGCAAAAACAAAGCATGAAACAAAACATGAAAAATAAAACACAACAGGATGTTGCAATCTTTCAGATAAATTCTGTATGCAACCAAAGAGGGCTACTATGCACCTTTAAGCCAGATAGTGACCTGAGACAAAAAATCTAGACAGCGCATAACCAGGGGTCAAAACAGCCCACTCCAAGTCCAGTCAAAATGTTTCATTCCTAATTTTTAATTTAATTCTTCATAATAAGCCAAAAGCTGCTAGCAACCTTTATAAAAGAACTGTAATGGCAACCAAAGGTGGTTTTACATCACATAGATTCAAAGGAGTCAAACACAAATGCAGATAATAAATACATCTTAGATTGTAAGGAAACGCAAACAAGCAGTATGAATTTTTTTGCTTTGACTGCATGTTGTGCAAAAATAGCTTTCAGTAAATTATCTGCTTTCTCAAGGTTAAAAAAGGAAGCAATAACTGACCTGAACATCTGAAATGAAAGGAAGCCATTGATCAAAACCATACATGATTTTCTTTTGACAAGAACATCTCTGATTATCTCCGTAAAATGTACCAATGATGTTATTTTTGAGAACTAAGCACCACTGTTTTCTGCAGGCTTTATGTAAGCATCAAATTTGTTTTAGTGACAGATTTGGGCTTTAGTAGGTGGGCCAGAGATGGAGGGAGAGTATAAAACTGCTACACCATCTTTGAAAACCAGAAGCACCAGAGGAACAAGACAATAACAACAACAGTCTCAGCAGCAAGAAGATGGACACTATCAAACACCAAAAGAGAGGCTCAACAAGTAAGCTGATGAAACTATAAACTTTGCTCCTCTAATAATCTCAGGAAGGTTTTTTATGCATAAAGTTTGCTGATTGTCTTTTCCCAAAGGAGACAAAACATCCAAATCTACGAAGAGTCCCAAACACTTCACCAATGTTCGGGGTCTTCCTTGCATTGAGAAGATTGTTAGCTCAGTGGAAGACACTCCGGAGCCCATCAGCACCAACATCATCGGCACCATTCCAGACTGGATCAACGGGAACTTCTTGAGAAATGGACCTGGAAAGTTTGAGATTGGAAACCACAGGTGAGTTCAACATCCAGGTTTTCCTTTTTGGTCAGTGAAAAAGAGTAAAGCTTTCCAGACTCCATTACAAAAAGTTTCTCCTGGTCTCTCCGCCAACCAAAGGTTCAACCACTGGTTTGATGGGATGGCTCTCCTGCACCAGTTCAAAATATCAAATGGGCGGGTAACCTACAAAAGTCGGTTCCTGTCAAGCGACAGCTATCAATCCAACAAGGAGCAGAACCGAATTGTGGTGTCGGAGTTTGGGACCATCACCATGCCAGACCCATGTAAAAACTTCTTCCAGCGCTTCCTGTCAAGGTTTGAATTACCAAGTGAGTGCCGAGCACTATCACACAAAGTACACAGAAAAAAAGAACTGGGAGCCATTCCACTGCCACTTGGTCACTCACAGCTTCTTCTTTTCCTTCAGAACCTACAGACAATGCCAATGTGAGCTTTGTGACCTACAAGGGGGATTTCTATGTCAGCACAGAAAGTAATATCATGCACAAGGTGGACCCTGAGACCCTGGAAACAACACAAAAGGTAGACATAGACAAAATCTTATTTCCATGAATAATATGAGCTCTAAATAAAATCATATTGGGTTCAAACTAGAATCGAAATGAAGCTGGGACTATTTATTTTTGGTACTCATTAATTTTTTCCTTTAGGTGGACTGGAGCAAATTTATTGCAGTAAATGGAGCAACTGCACATCCCCATAGTGAGCCAGATGGAACAGCGTATAACATGGGCAATTCCTACAGTAGCAAAGGTATTTTTACATCATATATTAAGATTCAGGGATGCAACATCCCTGTTTTTAGGTTTTAATGATCTGTTTTTTCTCTGTTCTCAGGAGCATATTACAACATTATCAGAGTGCCGCCAACCAAGGAAACAGAGGAGGAAACCTTAGAGGGAACCACAGTGCTGTGCACCATTCCAGCAGAGGACAAGACAAGACCCTCTTACTACCACAGCTTTGGTCAGTCAGAGATCTGCTGCTTTAACCTGATGTAGAAACTGTTTCCTTTTTAGTTTCTGTTTGTTAAAACAATTGAAACCAATATTAAAACTGATCTACATTTAGCACAAAATTTGTCATTACCCTGGAAGGCTTAGATGTTAGTTTCATTCATTGCATTATAAAACTCCATGTTAAAAATGTACATATTTGGTATATTTATGTGATTTACTGGCAGTTAAACCCTTATTATAATTAATGAGTATTTTCTATGTTTTCACTGCTGTTTTCATTCTTTTTATTTGGTGGCGAGTTTTTGTGGCTTGAAGGCACTCTTTCCATCACCCAAATCTTTATTTACCTCCACAGATTCCTGTCAGCACTCTGACCAAAATGTTAATAAAAGTTCCCATAAGAAGCCACATATTGGTGGTATTACATGATACATTTAGAGATATGCCAGATCCATGAATAGTTCCTGCTGTGATGTTGTGTTTAGAGATAGCCCAAACACAGAACACCACAGGAGACAAAGAATAGGTTAAAAAGTTTATTGAAAGAGCTAACAATGGATCTATGGTTGGTTCTGGGAGAGAGGTAAACGGTTCCAGGGTTCTGGTCACACTGAAAGAACAAGGCGATGCTGGTGAGTTCAGGTCGAGAGACTGCGTGGGAAATTAGAGATTCTTAGAACTGCCTTACTTTGTAGATGGCTTGAATGGTTCCATGAGGGAGAGGTTCTGAAAGGGTTCATGTAGATGGAGGGAAGTGGGTCCGCAGCCAGAGTTCGGTGAATCCAGGGAGTCCAGAGGGAAGCAGATGGAGCTTGGTTGTGAGGGAGGGCTGAACAGGCTGACCTGAAGGGGCGATGATACTGAGACTGCTGGTAGAGAGCGAGTAGAAAAGAGGCTTTACTTGTGGGATTGTATATGGAGAACGGCAACCAGTGGATAACAACCTCGGTGTCAAGGAGGCAGCAAGGAAAAAGACCAAAGTTACTCAAAGGTCTTACTGGAAACGACCACCTTAGAAAACAGGAGACACAAGAGTTACTAGAAGTCAGGGAAAATCACAGATCACAGGAGCTCCCACTGAAGACAACTCAATACCATTGCTGGCAATCACTCAGGCTCAGAGGTGCAGGTCTCAGCATCTAATAAAGCCCCACTAATGAGGCCAGAGCAACGCAACCAGTTGCTCCATCTGCTGGGGAAAAGAGAAAACACAATGGAAAAAAACAAACAGAGGAACCCAGAACCCTGACACCTGAAGCCATAAAAACTACAAGCTCATAAAATGCTCTCAATGTTATTTTAGCAATGTCTGAGAACTACTTGGTGTTCATTGAGCAACCCATCAAGATGGACCTGCTAAAGATTGCCACTGGAAAACTAACAAGAAAAAGCATCAGTGATGGTTTCTCCTGGAACCCCAAACTCAACACCATCCTTCACCTGATTCACAAACAGACGGGGAAGGTAGGGAGAAGGTTCTGAAAAAGTTCAGCAGTCTGTCCTTTGTTACATACTGTTTTAATATCTCTGTTTCCTTCTCTGGCCATCAGGTTAGCTCAATAACTTATCTTGCCAAGGCTATCTCTACCTTTCACCAAATCAACTCATACGAGGACCACGGTTTCTTGATCATAGACTTGTGCGCTTCAGACGACGGACAGGCTATAGCAAACTACAACATCCAGAACCTTCGCAAGTCTGGAGAGGCCCTTGATGAGGTAAGATGATCAAGTGCAACAAAATGCCAAAACCTTTTAAATTTACCTGCTTTACCTGTCAGATGTCCTTAACTTATTTGACACAAAACAAATTCAGACATCTGAAAGCGGCGAAGAAAAGTTTCTGAATTTCAAAACAAGAAAATTCCATTTGCTAAAAAACAGGATATTCACCCAGGCAGCTTTATGATTCATGACCCGGATTCAAGTTGATCATTACATCCTATTGTTGTTGAGGGATTTGGGTTTTAGTTGCATGCAGATGTTAAACCTCAACAAAGCCCAGCAACAGCAGGAGAAGATCACACTGCCACTCCTGTCTAGCTCAGGCTAAGATAAACACAAATTCAGCAGATACTCCTACTCCTTGTTTTCCGCTTGGATGGGACTGAGTTGTGGGGTCAGCAGTGTAAGAAGAGACTTCCAAACTTCCCCCTCTCCTGACACTATCTCCAACACTGCTGGGGGAAGGTGCTATAACGCGCCCAGACTGGGGCATTACAGCACCAATCGAGAGACATCCAGCATGCTTTGGGTCATTCCCTGGGCCTCCTTCTGATGGGATGTACCTTGAAAACCTCCCAAGGGAGGCCTCCAGGGGGCATACAAGAAAGATCTCTGAGCCACCTCACCTGACTACTATGGATGTGGAGGTGGTACTACTCCGAGCCTGATGGCTGAGGTCATCACCCTATCTCCAAAGGAGATCCCAACCACACTGCGAAGAAAGTATTGAAAGAAGTCCTGAATGATCCCGAGTCGCGGTGTCAGATGGGAGCTACAAAATTTGGAGGAAACAACTTAAAGGCATGGATCCATCGCTCTTTGTATCTGTCGGAATTTGAGAATTTCTTGCTGCAAAGAAGCGGGCTATCAACTTGGCCACCATGTGGCCTACAGAGTTCTCATTGCAAAAGATTCACTTTAACCCAAGTCTCATAGGATTCATGTTTCCTCCCCAGGTCTACAACACCCTGTGTAGAGTCTTTCCTCGACGTTTCGTGTTGCCTCTCAGGATTGACCCCTCTACACCCTACAACCAGAATCTCATTGACCTGCCCAACTGCACAGCCACCGCTATTAGGATTGGAAAGAACAAGGTTATTCACTGGGTCAGACTGTTCAAAAACTCTGTTTGCCTCAAATATTATTTATGATGCAAACATTTACTACTAGGTGTTCTGCACCCATGAGGATCTCCATGGGGAGGATCTCCACAAGTATGGGGGTCTGGAGTTCCCCCAGATCAATTATGGCAGGTACAACATGCATCCATATCGCTACTTCTATGGCTGTGGCTTCAGACACCTTGTAGGGGACACCCTGCTGAAGATGGACCTCCAGGGGAAAGAAATGAAGGTAATTTGAGATAAATCAATGAATAAATGGAAAATGTTATGCAAATGTTAAACAATTTCCTCCATCAAAGGTTTGGGACCATCCTGGTCTGTATCCCTCCGAGCCAATCTTCGTACCCCGGCCCAATGCCACAGAGGAAGATGACGGTGTCATCCTGTCTGTGGTCATCACTCCAAACAAGGTCAGTCAAGCACGTTCGAACTGGAGGCAATTTAAAACCTCACAGGGAGGAAATTAGGAGCAAGACTACAGTACAGTCATAATGTTCCTGCCAACATAAACTATGATGACTTAACCTTAGTTTATAAGAATATTTCTTCTTCAAGCTTGAACATTCCTACAGTTTGTAGTGCCAACTAATTACTTCCTGTTTGTGCTTGGCTTCTTTGCAGGACAAGAGTACGTTTCTCCTTGTTTTAGATGCAAAGACGTTCGAGGAGTTGGGCAGAGCTGTGGTGCCAGTCAACATCCCATATGGCTTCCATGGAACGTTCAGCAGCACAGCCTAGACGCAACAGCAGAAACATCCAAGCTCGGTCGGCCCTAACCTTTCAAGTGGTTTGTTTCTAAAGATGGAAAATTATTCACTGCTTATTTGATGATGGACAGACACCATGAGTGACTCAATGTACATATATCACATCAAACATCGTCCTGCCATTAATAAAAAAAAATGCTTAAGCATGTTGATGCTTGGAAGGTTTGAAGCAAAATGTGCTCGAGCTGCAGGACTTTGTTTATGCTACACGAGAGCTAAAGCTTGTGCAGTGTCTGTATAAAGAAAGCTTTCACTAAACTGAAGCTCCTGGTTTGGGTTCAGAAAAGGACACGTCATATTAGGGAGCAAAGTGAAAGAAAGCATGATCAAGATTAGAAGATCCCAAATAATAAAGGGGATTTCTAAATGCATTGAATCACTTTGGATTTTTTCTTTAACATACGTCAAATGTATGCTCATAAAGTGTTTTGATTTCACTCTGATATTTAATATTCCTGGGGTAAGAAAAAAATTCATTTGAAACATATATTTCTCATGTCTATGTCTGTCTTCCTGCAGCAGTAATTTTTTTTTACATTATTGTTTCAAGAAAGAAACAGTTTTTTAAAATGTAAACTTGAAAAGAAATAGAACCCAGAAATGAAACTCACATTCTCTTTACATCAATGCAATTTACACTTATTAATTACACTTTATTAAAAAAAATCTAAAAGCTTGAAAAAAATAAAATCTAAGAAAATAGAATTTATTCTTCTGAACCTTCTTAGATTAAAAAGCTTTTTTAAAGTTTTATTTCTGGGTTTCATTTTTAGGTTTTATTTTATTTTCATTTAGGATTTTTTTTTTACTTGAAACAATGATGGAACAAAATTAACTTCATATAGCTTAAAGGTTATGTTGCTAATATGAAAAAGTTTCTCATTTTAGGTCGTCTGGGTTCATAAATCAGAGAGCTTTTAATTAACGTTTTCCTTTTTATGTGACAGTTTGTGAAAAACAACTTGTTTTACTCCTTTGTGTAAATACAGTCTGAATAAGTAACATTTTCAATTCATTTTATTTCAGCAACAATAAAAATAAATTACATTCCAAAAAGATTCCTTTTGTTTTTTATCTAAAAAGAAAATATGTTTTTTATGTTTCTCTTTGCAGAGTAAAGATTTAACAAAAATGTTACCACTTGAACACATTTCCAAATGAACTCAAAGAGAGCAGAGAAATAAAACAAACACACCCGTCGCTCCATCTCCAGGTTTAGTGGTTTAACTCTGCAGTTTATCAGAAATCTGAGTCAAGGTTTGCCTCAAGTTGCTCTTCTGCTCTTTCAGGTATGACTCCAGGTTTCGAGCCTCAGTCAAAATGCCCTCCAGTTCCTTCATCTGGGTCGTATCTGCTGCAGCTCGCTCACTGCAACAAACCACACAAACTATCAACATATGATCAAACATTTTAGATCAGGCAGGGAGTAGAAAGTTTTCAGAGGCTCAATGACCAGAAAATAAAATGAAAAACAGAACAGGAGCGAAAAACAAATATGATCAAATCAACAGATGCAATATTTGCTTTATTTCAAATATAGCCTAAATTATTACCTGTGCTTCTGAGTTTCTCTCTGTTGTTTCTCTTTGTTTTTTTATCACTTTGGGATTGTTGATTATTCAGCCAAACAGGTATTAGAAGTGAAAGGTGCCGCAGGCTAAACCATCTGCATGCTTCAAACAAACTCCATCACTGGATCAACAGAGA
>JAUZNJ010032507.1:0-13641 GCA_034780135.1 Jordanella pulchra | reverse complement strand
ATGACTCTGCAGCATCCAAAAATGTAAAAAGATGCTCATTCGGACCTTTATAATGGTAGTCCTTAAAGGGTTAATGTGGAAACGAGCAAAATTAGAGATTGACACCAGACAGATGGTGCACCAGAGCATGGGAGAGGCGGTGGGTTGGCCAGGGCTAGCTCTGGAAGCTAGCGGCAGTAGATTAGAGCAAGACGCTGAGCAGAGAGCACACAGCCGCTGCAGAAGCACCAGCGGGTAGCTAGGATCTGCCCTGGAGCTAAAGGAAGAAGAAAAGCTTGGTTAGGGCTACATCAGAACAGCTTCTTTAAAAGCCAACCGCAAACTTTAAGCATTTCTTAATTCTTTATGACATTCTATTTTCCATTTTTTTTTTTTTAAAAGTATAGTTTCTGCTGCGTTTCTTCCTGCTATATACAGTTCTTGATTGGTTATCATGATGAATGTTGACATTTTCCAACTCAAGCGACCACGTCTATCGCAAGTGTTGCATTGCTGCTGCATCACTGTAATTGCCAAAATTGTGTGTGACGTATTGCTAACATCGCATAGCAAGTTATCTCCTTAAAATACTCTGTAGCTTGCCAGCCTTCAAATGTCTTTTTTGTTTTTTTTTTAATTTCCTTAATTTCGACATCAATATAAAGCTTAGATTCCAGTCTTTCAGGACCTGAAAGTAACTTAAAACAGCCAGAGGTAGACTTGTTCATGCATTTGCCATGGCATGTCATATTTTTTTTATTTAGAGATTAAGATGTTTTTTTTGAATACACTGCTTTTTTGCTAGAGCTGTTTTGCAAATCAAACTGTCTTTTGGTGCTGTTGAAATCTCGCAGTTAAAGGTTTCCCTCTTCTGCTTGTTTTCACAGAAGGAGACTCATCTCTCAGCGTTCCTCACTAGAAACTCTGGAAGATATTGAGGAGAATGCTCCTCTACGCAGGTACAAGCAAAAAAAAATCCACTGAAATTAACTTGAGGGGGGCATCCCACCTTCTTTTCCCATATGATATTTTTTTTTTTTATTTTTTTTTTTTTTTTCTGTTTGTTTGTTTTATATTTCAGATGCAGAACCCTATCGGGTTCCCCCCGACCAAAGAGCTTCAAGAAGATCCACTTCATAAAGAACATTCGACAACACGATATGCACAATGGAAGGTATGAAGTCAAACAAGTCGTCCTTCAGTCAATGCAGGTCCTCACTGAAAGACTGCAAGCTGCACCAGTCAATGAAGTACAGTTGGCTCTTTCTCACATTACAGGGAGCAGGCCCGGTCCATTCACAGCATGTCCCTCTGACTCTTACACAAAAAAACTGGAAATCCAATCCAGTTGAACTGTTATGCAATCGAATGAACTTTTATTTGCATATTTATCAGATCACTTGACATTTCTTTTCGATCACTCACCTAACCTCACTGCTGGATGCTAAAACATCCAGCAGTGACATTTTTTGATCAGTTTTCAGAAGCATGTATGCAGCACAGAAGCTGCTCACATCCAACAAATTCGGCCTTAGATGTGCTGATCTTCAAAGTATTACTGAGGAGAGACCGTTTACTAGTTGGGAGACTTTCTGTATGTTATTGTCAGTCAGCTCTTCTTGAGATGTGGTTGAACATTGGTCCTGCTTTTTGGGGAAAGAAATCATTTTATATATTTTAGATTTCTATTGACAGAATAGTTTTGTTTCCATGTCTTTTTAGAAAAGATGATAAATTTGGTTGTATTTTTAGGATGGGCTCGCTCTCACCTTCTCATGTTTGGTATTAACATGTGCTAAAGAAGCTGTGATTTTGGCATCAGAGTTGGTAACAAGCTGGATTCTATTTCATAGATCCAGCTCCTATTTATAAGAAGAAAATGTTTAGGAGATTTTTATTTATTTATTTATTTTTTTTGCATTTCCTAAAGTCAACTGTCTCATGTCTGTGCCACTCACTGAAGTAAACCTTTCACTTATTTTAAAAATGTAACTCTACTTTACTGGGAAAATAGGATATTGGAAAATAGCATCATATAAAGGTCTTTATGCATCTATAACATTTTAAAGATTTGACTCATATGAGACTGTTCTGTTACAGTCTTTGTGTCAGACATTTTTTAAAGAAATGCTGTTTATTTAAACCATTAATTACTTACTTACAGACAGTTGACAAGTATTTTAAACAATTAACAGTTGGGTTTTTTTTGTTGCTTTTTATCACACCTATATTTTACCTTATTAAAGAAATACTTTCAAATGAATATAACCAGCGCTAATTCAATATGCAGTTCTCAAATTTGAATTTCCTTATATGTAAACCCTTTTTGTCCACTTCTTATAAAAGTCAAAATAATACTTGTATATAGATATATATGTACACACACAGACCAAATTATTGATGAACCTTTTTGAAAAAAGGAAAAAACAACTATGGTCAAAATAAATAACTTGAATCTGACTAAATTACTAATAGATGTAAAAAAAAAAAATCTATGTTAAATGAACAAATAAAAGTCAGACATTGCTTTTTCACAATGACTTAACAGAATTGTTTTAGAAATAAACTCATGAAGCAGACCTGGACAGAAATGATGGTATCTCTAGAAAACACTGAAAATAATTGTGACAACTACTGCAGGCCTGCAGGTAGTTACTGCGCTGTTTGAAGGCATGGTTTATACTGCACTCAACATGGACCAGAGAAAATCAGAGAAAGTAAAATAGAAGCCACTTTTAAACAAAGCCTTTGTTGCACCTGCTTCACCTGGTTTAAAGACTGTTCACCTTGAACTGATAAAACACTTTGTAATATTTCCCCTTAGAATACTACGAAGTAGTAGAGGTGAGACCACACCTTTGGAAAAACACAGACAGAACAAAGGTTCCAAAGGTTTTCCAATCTTCTCTTTGCTCTGAACTTTTACCTGCTATCTCTCCAACCTAAACCTGTGGATCTTCATCAGATAGATGCTCATCAGCTTGTTCACCGTTTTCTTTTTCATAGGATAGTCCTTATCAGTGGCAGAAGATCCTTCTATAGTGTATTTTCTGTCCTGCCCTATCAAGATTGTAGCCAAGCAGGGTATGTATCAGACGGCATGCCGTACTCTTTATGACTCCGCCCACCCTGTGCTCCCTCTTTACCCCCCCCCTCCCATGTTTCTCCTCTGTCCACACAAACTCCCTTCAAAGCTTGGTTTTTGCCTATTCATTTTTACCTTAATGGTGTAATAAATAAACATCCGACTGAAAACGGCTTGAAGGGCTTAATTGTGTGTTTACATGTTTAAGTATGAGTAGACTAAATGGCCTTTCTGCTTGTTGCTTCTGTTGCTTTTTGTCATCATGGTTCTGGTGGCTTGTGGGCATTCATCCTTTAATTCCCCACATCATTTTCATCCATAGCTGGCTTTGCTGTCTATCCTGTTTACCGTTCCTGGGGTAATTGCTCCTCTTAGGCGTAGTCCTTTTAACCCTGTAATAATAACCTTGCATTATGTGTTGGTTTAATTCTAAGCCATGCTTTATTTGTTACTTGCTCTACCAACGGTGTAGGTAATGTATATAGGGGGTTCTGAGGGGTTTGCACCACAATGAGCTGTATCACAATACTGGTTGTGACACTTCTGCGGTATCACATGTTTGTTTTTTTTGGAGGAAAATGAAGAGGAAACAGGGCAGGTAAACACCCAGCCATACAATGCACAGAAAAAAAAACATATTGAGGTTTAGTGAGGAGCATAACAGGCTTAGAGTATTTGTGGAATGTCCTAAGCCCACCAATCAGTGCAGGGTCAAAGGTTAATAAGCCCCAATGCTGTCAGTGTGCACATCGGCTGCTTTTTGTGGTGTTGGGTAGTTTGCTGTTAACACATTTGCTTTAGTTACCTTCATGGGGAGAATTATATAACACAATAAAGCTGAAACTGAGATCAAAGAGTAAAACGGATCAAATTGAAGATCAGCATGTCCTTCTCGGTTTTTGTACTTATCTTTTCACTATTATTTTCATTTTTATTCACGATTTCTCTTTAAAGTTGCACCACTATGTCATAGAAAAGCACTGCACATTTATGCACTAAGTTGAGGTTTAGTTTGGGCTGTCCGGACGAAATGTTCGTACTGACCGGACGCATCTCCTGCTCCCTGGATTGAGTCGAAAATTATCCACAGATTTTGATGTTTACTTTGAAGATGTGTTCAAAACCTTTTAGAACAACTTTTTCTTTTGTCATTTTCCAAATTTTAGAAAAAAAAAATCCAATTTAGAGTTCAGGGGAAAAAAAATACTAGATGGATGATCATTTTGGAAGGAAATCACTAACATCACAGATATCTTCTGGACAGTTCCCTTTAAAACAATGGCATTTGTTACTTTTGGGTTTATTCTGTATTTTCAAAGAACTTCAAATCAATAAAAAATGTTTAGATTTATTTTGATTAATAATCTGCTGAAAGGCTTTCCCCGTTTTGTTTGTTGATTTTCTTTAACCAGGAAGTGGTGACATAAAAATTCCCATCCTAACTCACCCCTTTGCACAGTAGGAGCCATAATAAAAACAGCCAGTGAGGAGGATGGTAACTGAGGGCAATCGGCTCCTAACAGACTACTCTTGTCTCTGTAACAGAAATGTGTTTCCAGTTTTTCAAACAGCTTTCATTCCTAAGTAATCGTGCCTTTATTTCCAACTGATGGGGTAATTTCAGTTTACTGCGTTTTTAATTTGTATTAATAAGTCTAAATCTAAACATTTATGACCATTTTTATAGTATTTATGCTGTGAATTCTTTTCATTTATTTTATCAGCATTTTTTAACCTTGTTGATTCATCATTTGTTAGTTTGTAAGATTGTACAGCTCGGGCGTTTACACTAAATTATTCAACACAATGGTGAGAGCTACTCTAAAGGGTAAATGCACAGTTTTACATAAAGTAGTAATAACCTGTACTCTAAATCAAATTAGAATCTAAGTATCTTCAAACCAAGCAACAACGCTAATGAAAGGTTGTTGATTTAATGTTTGATAATAATTTGTTCTTATGTTTTATGGCAAACCTTTTTGTTGAAACAATTGAAAGCCAGCAATGCTTCCATGCTCCATCTGTCATATGATTACATACAAGAGGTAAAATGTGCAAAGTTGTTAAAGAAACATTTTAGATGATTACCTTTTATTGTAATAGGTTTATAAACATGCACAGGTAACCAGTATTGTTCAGTTTAAGGGATGTAAATGTTATGTTAGTGATAAACCCACTAAAGTCCACTGTTCCTGTGGTCTAAAGTTTTCTTACGGAAATAATAGAGATCTCAGAAACAAGATTATCCAATTTTACTGCACACTGATCGTCTGACTGAAAAAGGGTTACTACACTTTTCCATCTTTTACAACAAGATGCTACCAAAACAAGCTGTATAGATGAACTCCGTTCAGATAGTAGGTCAGATTATGACACCTTTAACTTCCTTTCAGAAACATCCTATAGGATCATGTTTTACATTACATTTTAAATTTGTGTCAAAAAACATGCAATGTGTTGTTCTTACCATAGTTTGCATTGTGCTTTTGTGCCTTTGTTGTACGACCATTGCTTTGTTTTGAACGTTCTCCTACCTAAGACTAAGTGGTCATTAGGTTATACTGTTGGCAGCGGAGTACGACTTTATAATGGAAGGAATCAGACAGAAGTGTCAGGAAATATTATTACATGGCTGCTATATCATAGAGAGTTTTAACAAAGCTGTGAGGATTTCTTACTTTTTTCTCTTAATTTAAAACTTTGAACTACTTTGACTTAATGAGACTGAAGTACTAACATGTAGATTAAATAAAGCCTTAGATTCATGCATGTTTTCATTTTTGTTTTTTTTATTTTCTGTTAAATGCTCATTGTAGCAAATTTAAAGTCTCGTCTGTCTTCTCTTTACCTCTAAAAGATAATTTTGTTCTTTTCTATTCCCCTCCACATTTTTTATATCCAATTGCCCTTATTAGCTAAAGAGTCTTCACTAGCATCTCCTTGACAGCTGCTGCCCTACTTGTCCATCTGATACAGGTTTTCTTACAACAGATTAAGCTACATGTGTCACCAAAACACAGGATTTATGTGTAAGCATGTGAATAGATGTAAACCATAAGGGTTGATAAGCAGATGGACGACACACAGGATGGTATTAAGACGTCGCCTTTGCTGTTATTTAAGTTTTTTTTTTAAAAAGAAAATTGGCTTGAGGCAGAGTCAGTAATTGTAGTTATGCTGGTGAAGGTTCTGATTTATCAAGGTCATTACAAACTCAAAACCAGTTCAAACAAAAATGATCTCAATTCTTATAGAGGAAGAGGTTTTGGTCTTCAGAAGAACTTCCTCAGAGAAATGTTTAGCTGTCCTGCAGAAAGAAGCTGTGAAACTGTATGAAACCGACTTTGGGTCAGACTTTTGTTTGTAAAAGCATCTGGCTCAGCTTTGAGCGTGAGGCTCATTAACAAACCAATTCACTCCTTTCTGCTGGGTACCTCAGTGTCCCGGGCTAATAAAATGACAATAACAACCCCTGATGGTGTAGAGGAGTCAAATCTACATGTTAGTTATAGAGAAGTAGCTCCTCCTAAACAGTTTAAAGGTTGGATTTTCTCCCCTCCTCAAATCTGATATAGAATATCTTCAACTACAAGAACTCAAGAAAAGCCACTTTTTAAAAAAACATATTTTTTCCCCTTATGGGTTTTTCACATTCGTTATGTTTTGCCATACATGTCTTTCGGCTACTTCCACAACCCTTAACATCCTAAACCCGCCATCAGATGTGCATCTTTTGCAGTAATGTGTGGGACGACATTTAATGCATTCTAAAACAATCTTTGTAGTATTGAAGATGTGCAGCCTGATGGTGGGATTACAATATATTTCTAATAATAATAAATGCGAGACTATTAAGGTACACTGGAGGCAGGATGTTCATATATTTGACAGATTTGGATGAAAAACAAATTTTCTTTAATCTATTCGTTCCTGATTGGCTGGAAAAAAGATGGGCATCTGAAAAATTATTTAAAAATATGAAATGAATTTGAGGGGGAAAAAATATATAAAAAATGGCATGTAGAGAATGAAATATGATGTTGAAAATTCCTCGTTTTACAGCCTTTTCTTTTGATCTTTTTTTGCCAGTTTATCTTTGGTGAGAAGCCAGAGTTTTTAAGGTTAGAAGGTGCCGATCTGTAGCTTCATCCACAGATTCTCAGATACAGGTTAATGGCTAAGTTGCAACAAAACATGAAAATTGCAAATTGTATATTTAGAATAGAAATGTTGGTCAGAATAAAGTATTGTGTTAAACTTTAATCTGCCAGGGATAATAATTTAGTTCCTGCAGCGCTGGTGCATCAGTCAGGCTGTGAGCCTGTAGTTCACCTGCTTTACATGCAAACACCTTCAAGCTTTCAAACTGACTAAAACTGATGCACCCCTTGTGGGTTTTTATACTACTTGGCAGTTTGTTTTCTTGTAATTAGATTAGTTTAAAACCTCTGATTAATGTTATAGAAATCAATGGATGCCTCTTTCCAACACACCTTCCTATCATCCGTTTTTTGTTCATACAGTCTCAGAAACAGAAATCGTGATTGAATGTAGGTTAGTTTGTTGGAAGGTACTGAGCTCCTTAATAAACGGCCTAATGTAAGCAATGGGTGGCGCTCCTTCCACAAGCTTATATTGCAGCTGATTTCATTTCACTTGTAAACAGAGGAAAAATATATTTGGCTTTCTTCTGCCAGCTGACTGTAAGTACTTAGAAACAGGTGGGAAAACAAGATTATATATAATTTTATAGAGTTAAGTTTGCTCTCCCTTTTCAATTTAGAAAAGCCAAGTTAAATGATTGACTTCTTTTTTTTTTTTTTTTGTTTTTGTTTTGTGTCTTAAGCAAAGCTGATATTTACAAGGATCGCTGTAGCTACGGTCTGGTACACAATGTTTTTATAGAAGTTCTTGCTGTGTACAGTATTTATATAGTCCTGAGCTGCCCACACATTGCCCCACTGACACACATTCGGCTCTCCAGCGATCTGTTTTAAGACACTCTCCCACATTAGTATGACATTTCAGGCTACTGTGAGGCAACAGCTGACAGAGTTTGGCTCAGTTTTCTCCCTCTGTCTCCCAAGGGCATCATTTATTTCAGAGTGCCCTTAGAAGCTTCTGAGAATGAGAGCCGTTAACAGAAACTAGGCCGGCTGCTCGACGCAGGTCGATGCTGTGTCTGCAAAGCACAAAAAGAGTGTGTAAGGAAAAGGTGATGGAGCTGGACTAGAGGGAGACTGAAGAAAAAAAAGAGTGGGGGTTGGATGAAGCTGCAGCATCATTTGTTTGGTGAGAGCTCTAAGAGTCTTGTGCTCACTAGGGACGTAAAGGCTGAAGGGCGTCAGCGTCACCCGTCAGGAGGCGTAAGTGCCAAGGAGATGGTGATCGGACTGGAGGGAGTGGAGTTAGGAGCAGATGGAAAGGTAAGAAACCAACAAAAAGTTTCTTAAATTGATCAGGTTGTATCTAATGTTCTGAAGTTTTTACAATGGCTGTAGTAATATTCTTACACCAGAAAGGTTTCTGTATTTGTTTTTTTTTTTCACATTACAGGTGCAAACCTAAAACAAAAATGTTTTTGGATTCTTTATTATAGACAAACTCTAAGCATTTTATATTCTTGGAAATGGGGAGAAAAACGATTCATGGTTGTCAAGAATATTTATCCTTTATCTTCTAAGAATAGTTTTCATTGTTATTCAGCCTCCATTAGCCACTCAAAGCAGTGATTAGGCCAAAACGGTACAAAGAATATAAACTTTTGGCATAAAAGATAAAAAAGCTTTTTTTATGTAAATCTATTTTATCCAGAACTCCTTGAACGGTAGTTTAGATTCACCTGGTTCAACTTTTGTAAAAAAAAAAAAAAAAAACAAAACATCTCCCCTACTAAGCAGATTTACACTTTTCCCTTTTTTTCCATTCTAGTCTATCAGGGGGACATAAAATGTGTTAAAGTTCATGGTTATTTTCTGACAGAAAAAGCCCAGTGTTATGGATACTTTTAAAAAAAATAGAAAAATAAGCTAACCTACTATTATAACATAAAGTGGTTGTGCTGGATAAGCTTTAAATAATCCTGTTAATCTTTTTTTTAATTTTATGTTATGTAAACATGCATACAAATATACAAAGAATCTAGTTGCTTGTTTAGATTATTGCTCATATGTTGAGGAGATCCCCAATCTAAAAAATCCACTGTATCAAGTGCTGGATCATAAATATCAAACATAAAAATATGACATTTCAAGCCCACAGCAGGTCCTCAGACTGACTAGTTGGTCTGTAAAAGGGCTGTCAGCCCAAAACGTCCCACTTAAAATATCCATTTAAGAGCTGATTGTGGTGAGTTTAGATTTTCTCTTTAAAATGGTTAAACAAATATCTCCGGTAAAGAATAGAGGTGCATAAAGTTTTGCATCCCACCTGAGAAGCATTTTGGGGTTTTATTGCTCAGATCAACACTTTTATTTTCAGACTGTTTCCTACACCCAGTTCCTGTATTCCACTAATGTTCTGGGCGGTCGAAGGAACACCATCGACTCCACGTCCTCCTTCTCTCAGTCTAGAAACGCGAGCCACCGCAGCCTCAGTCTGGGCAGGGCCAACAGCAACCAGAGCAGCTTGGACACAGGTGAGTGGGCTCAGATGCTTCTGATAGGAAGAGGTTCACATGCAAACTCCAACTGTAAGCTCATGTTGTCATGTTTGTTTGTGCTCTCATCAGGGAACGAATTTGGAGACTTTCGCGAGTATGACCCCAACCTGCTGGATGACCCGCAGTGGCCCTGTGGAAAACACAAGAGAGTGCTCATCTTTCCCTCCTACATGGTGAGAAAACACTGAGTCTGACGGGGCAGCGGCAACAACAAGCTCTGCTCTCTGCAGAGCAGCTTGAGAACCTTGTTTTCATACAAAACAAATCTCAAAAGGCTCTTCTCAGCTTCGACACGTAGTCTCAGAAAGCCCGGTTTATTTGGCTGCAGCTATTTTCTGACCTTTTGTGCTCAGCTTTTCCACCATAACTGACAACAATAAACGGAAAGATTTGTCTACAGTTTATTCCTAAAAAAAGAAAAGCATTTTATCAGCTTTTTTTAGGGAGGTTTTTCCAGACAACTTCTAATCAGGAAGGTCAGTCTCACCTCAAAGGAAACACAGTCAATAAAAGACTTTATCTTCACATAAAGTGGATCTAAAAACTGAACCATCTCATTTTATTTCTTTTTTTGTTCCTGAAGAGAACAGATGCTTTATTGTGCTTGAGGAAAACAGATTGCAGAGCTGAATTCCCTCCTTATTCTTTCCTGTTTTCTGTTATTTTTTTTCACCAACTTGCAGAATGATCTACAAGGACTGACATAATTAAAATGTTAGTCAAGGACTCTCTCACTTCCTTCAATAGCAGAAGCAAGCTTCTGGCAACAATAGCTATTGTCTTTACTACAGGAATGGAACAAGTACATTCTCTGCGTTTCAAGAGCACAAGTTTCTGTAGGCGACTGAAAGCAAATATGTGGTTCTAAAAAGATGTTCAAATCATATAATTAACAAACAAATACATTTGAGTTAAGTCGAATTTCAGAGATTTGACTATTTTAAGACAATTTATAGCAACACAATATTTTTATTTGTCAGAACTAATAAAAAACTATTTTTTTTTCTTTTAACTTTGATTGGACAAAAATGGAAGAAGTGAATATATATTATACACCGGTGTCAAATATTTCACATTTCTTCTAGACTGAAGAAATTCAAGTCTGAAAATAAACACGTTTCTTATCAACAAAAGCTCCAGAAACGGCAACATTTGTTGATCCTTTCCCATTAACTGTGTTTGGTCTCGACATAGAAGAGCGTTTAAGGAAAAGCTGATGTTGAATGAACAGCACAGACTTTTTAAACAAACCTTTGTTCCCTCTGAGCATGCAGCCAACGAGGTGCGCTTGAGGCTTAAGGATGGACTTTAAGCTTTTTGTAAGAAAGCCAAAACATTGATGTGTCCTAAAATGCCCTTTAAGTGTCCAGACAGATTCTTCGTCAAGACCTTGAAATCCAACACTCCCACCAGAGAATCTTATGTTACCCATATAACAAGATCCTCGTGGGGATGTTGACTCAGCTCTGTATTTTTGTTCTTTCTTCCAGACTACAGTTATCGAATACGTGAAGCCCTTTGACCTGAAGAAGGACATGAATGAGACCTTTAAGGAGAAGTTCCCGTACGTACGGCTCACTCTCAGCAAGATACGGAGGTAAACCAACAAAGAATCAAAGTTCGGACTGAGACATCCATTAATTTATCACCTGTTTGATTTTGGTCTATTACATGCCTTTATCTCTTTCCCTTTTTTCAACTGTTACACAGCTTGAAAAGGGAGATAAGAAAGCTGGCCCAGGATGAATGTGGGTACGAGGAGCCGACTGTGGCCATGGCTTTCGTCTACTTCGAAAAACTCGTTCTTCAAGGCAAGCTGAACAAACAAAATCGCAAGCTCTGTGCTGGAGCCTGCGTCCTCCTGGCAGCTAAGATCGGCGGTGATCTAAAGAAACATGAGGTCAAGCATCTTATAGACGTAAGTTTTCCTTTCTATAAAAAACAGAAAAGGATGATTTTTGTTTTTAATGTGTGGCCACTTTAGAGTGGAAGGGATCAGTTCTCCCATTAGAGTTGTGAAATCCACTGAAGAGGCTTTTTAGTGCGTTTAAATGCAACACCATTTGCAAGCTGGTACATAAAACATGGCAGACTAAAGCAGGAGCCGACATGCACAGGCAGATCTGGCTCAGGCTAGAGCAAAGAGTGCTCTGAATGCTTGGTTGAATAAAGGTTTCATGCATATTATGGTTTTTAGCAGTAGCATAAATGCTTTTTGTTTTTTTTCCCTGTATTTGTTAAATTATATAGTTTTTTTTTGTTGTTCTGTTTGATCAAACAGGTCTCTTTAAAAAATGATGTCAATGAGAATGCCTGTATAAATAACGATTATATAAAGATAATTATTTTTTTTTTTTTTTCACAGAACCACCAAATTTCTGGTTATAATTTTATAGAAAATTACTGATAAATGTATATTAGCACTATGTTCCTAAAGTTTTAAGACTTGTCGTTAAATTAACATTAAGATCACAGTTTAAATCAGTTTCCATGCCTCTGCTCATTTGAACCACATCATATATAATCAGGTTATAAGCAGGACTCTCAGGACGCTTGCTGAGGATTCGATTGTGTTGAACCAGACACATTTTAAACTTGCAAGACAACAAAAAATAAGGCAAGGTAGTCCATAATGATGCAGTGGAAAGAAAACAAGAGCTGGTTATTAGAGACGTATTAGAAATAATACATTTTATGATACATTTGTTGGGTTTTTTAATTCAAAATAATTGAACTTTTTTCGAAAACTAAATTTCCTTTTTGGGATTAATAAAGTATAATTAAATTGTGTCCGTTAGGCTGAAACTAAATTAGATGCCATATCCAGTTTTTACATTTTGTCTGATTACAGCCTTCGTGTCTTAAAGATCAGCACAAAATTGTGCTTATTTATGAAAATTGGGGAAAAAAATTTTTTTAATATTTTTTTTTATAAATTTGAACAAAAACTGAAAAGAAAAACTATTAATTCAAAAAAATGGATGAGAGGAGCTGTCATGAGGACCACAGTAACTCTGGAGAAGATCCACGGCTTACATGTGAATTCTCTCTGCAGAAACTGGAGGAGCGATTCCGAGTGAACCGCAGAGAGCTGATAGCGTTTGAGTTTCCTGTCTTGGTGGCGCTGGAATTCAACCTGCACCTTCCAGAACATGAGATCATGCCTCACTACAGACGCCTGCTGCAGACCTCTTAGCATTGGTGAAACATCAGGAGGAAAGCAGTTGAGTTCTCCTCCTGATACCCCCCCATCCTTTACTCTCACTTCACTACCATTCGCCAAAAAGACTTTGGTTTGTATTCTTACACATCTAACATCACTACATGGACAGCCTTCATGACTTTGTACATTTTCTCTTGTTGATTAAGAGAATGTTAAAAAAAAAATTCAACATTTTTTTTTTTTTTTTCTTTTAAAGCCGCTGTTTTAGGCTGGACTGTTATTCCTCTGGAGTGATTCGTCATTTTGCAAGCCTTTGTGTACTTTTTGCATACTGCAATATATATATATATTTTTTTTTAACTCATCTCGGGAACTCACCCAGAGGAACAATAAGCTAAACATACATAAATATAATTAGACCCTTTTTAATACTTTTTTTTTTTTTTTTGTCCTGTCAGAACACTTTTCTAGCTACAGAAATGTGCATGAGAATTTGTTAGTATTTGTACATGGGCAGAAAAGATGCGGCCTTTCTGTCTCGATCGTTTTTTTTCTACCACTTAAAATGCTTGCTGCGGACTCCCCGAGGCCAGACATGCTTTTATCAGTGTCAAATTTCCTGTGCTCTATGTTAGAGTTTAATGCTGGCACATTTACGGTGCTTTGTTGTCGGGGCTGTAACGTTTGCTAACCAACGAACGGGGCTGGTAATGGTGTGCTCTGTCTTTTGGGGGGGGGGGGGGGGGGGCCGTA
>JAUZNJ010032506.1:0-11395 GCA_034780135.1 Jordanella pulchra | reverse complement strand
GGCAACCCTCGGTGACTTAACAGCTAATGCAGATCCTGATGGATGGATGGATGGATGGATGGATGGATGGATGGATGAACACAATTAAGTACAGTTATTTTTTTCACCACTAGAGGTAGCTTTTTTTAACAAACTACTTCAGGTCAAAAGCTCCTAATTGTCAAGCATGACGCCGTTCAGCCATCAATGTCTCTAGTAGCTTGAAACTAACAATTCAGTTTGAGGCTTTATGCAGCATTATTCAATAACCTGAAATGTACTTTATTTTTGAATATCACAGCTGGATGTTTTCTCTGTGTTTTTTAAAATATGGTTATACATCAAAGCTACTGGTTAAGGGACCTAGAAACTTGTTGTTAGGAAAATAAAAGGAGCTTCCAGTCCAGCACAAAAAAACAGATTTTTATGTAAGTCAAAAACTTAAACTGTTCAAGCTATAGTTATGATCTGGACGGACGAAGCATTTAAAGATAACAGCTTTAAAGTAGAATAAGGGCCATGCAACTTATCAAATTAACTACTGAACTAGTTATGATCACAATCTTGCTTAGTGTTTGATACCAGTTATACATTTTTGCACTTTGCAGTTCCTGCTAGGAAAAGAAAAACTCAGATCAAAGCTAAACTTGTCTCATCTAAACCTTTAGATATATTACCAGGTCCAGGATGTTGTAAAAATAGTGTAAAGATATTTTCAATTTGTGAATCAAAGCTTGACAAGTGAGACTCAACATTATATACATCTGCATATTTACAACATTGTGAGCAGTACTGCAACATAGGAAGAAAAAAACCAATGTACATAATATTTGGAGATGAATTTAAGTCAGTGTATTTGAGGGACTTTCAAATGCAATGTTATTTAAAATATTTAAATAATTTTCGACATGATTCAGCTTTAGTAATTTTGCATTCAATATAATACTCTCTGCAAAGAAGTGTAACATAATACATTAAAACCACAACTCACATTCAAGCAAGTAAAGCATTTTATGTCTGGTTTGAATTTTACTCACTTGTAAAAGTTCAAACTACAAATTGAAGTTATTCAAAAAAACATGTAGCTCACCATTACTGATATGACACCTGGACATCATGTCTTTCTCTGTCGCAGCTCTTAGGGTTAGTAAGCTCTGTAGTGAAGAGTGAACACCGCCTGCAGCCATCTAAGCTTTATAGACAAGTTGCCCCCTTTCTTGATAAGATAGCATCTTTGGTTTATCAGCTTATTGAAGCTAAAAATGAGAAAACTATTTCTAACATCAGATAAACTTGCATTACTTCATACTTAAGTGAGCCTCATAAATGAGAAGTGAACTGCGTTACAATGCAGACAGATTTAATCAGAAGCATTTTCCTCGACAGGCGCCAGCAGGTGTATGGATCACTAACTGGGAATTAGGTGCAGCATTTATCATCCATACTAATACATTTTAAAAACATTCTCCCTTTTGTAAGTATTTTGACTGTTACTGATCAGTCATGAACATGTTTCATAGCCAACAAGCCAGCACAATATTGGGACTTTTCCTGGATTAAATTGACTTAATCTTAAGTATTGGATTTCTTACATTTAGATACGATTAAGCTTCTCTGATAAAGCTTTCTAAAAAGCTTGGGACTGTTTTGATGACAATTTTCACTATTCATTTTAAAACTCATGTATCAGATCTGAAACATTAGTTGACCCAAAACGATCAGTTCAACATCTCTGCTATGGTTCCTCCATAGGTTGATGTCAGTTCTTTTACTGGAACAAGTGAAAAAACAGCTGCAACCAGTCTGCACCAATCAGTTATCTACCAAACCCTGAATCATCAGTTGGATGGCTGTTTAGAGCAGATATCCATCCATCCATCCATTCTCTGCCGCTTATCTGGAGTCGGGTCGCGGGGGTAGCAGCTCCAGAAGGGAGGCCCAGACTTCCCTCTCCCCGGCCACTTTTTCCTGCTCCTCCGGGGGAATACCGAGGCGTTCTCAGGCCAGCAGGGAGACATAGTCCCTCCAGCCTGTCCTGGGTCTTCCGCGGTGCCTTCTCCCAGTGGGACATGTCCGGAACACCTCACCGGGAAGGCGACCAGGAGTCATCCGAACCAGATGCCCGAGCCACTACAACTGGCTCCTCTCGATGCGAAGGAGCAGCGGCTCTACTCTGAGTCCCTCCCGGATGACCGAGCTTCTCACCCTATCTCTAAGGGAGAGCCCAGCCACCCTACGAAGAAAACCCATTTTGGCCACTTGTATCCGCGATCTCGTTCTTTCGATCATGACCCAAAGTTCATGACCATAGATGAGGGCGGGAACGTAGATCGAGAGCTTCGCTTTTTGGCTCAGCTCTCTCTTCACCACGACAGACCGGTACAGCGCCCACTTGACGGCAGACGCAGCACCAATCCGCCTGTCGATCTCTCGCTCCCTTCTTCCCTCATTCGTGAACAAGATCCTGAGATACTTGAACTCCTCCACTTGAGGCAGGACACCCCCAAACTCTTTTACAAAAACATGTAAATACCGACCCTACCATAACTTTAATCCTGGATTGGAACTTTGAAAATTCATTTCTAAATATAAATGTGACAGACATCAAATCTGCCAGGTTTTTAGTTCCTTGTTACTCCATTACAGTGCGATAGCATGATAACTAACATTCTCACCATCAGATGGCATGTAACCTGCTATCATGTTTTGCCATAAGCATAAAGATGTTTCAGAGGATATCTGCATGTCTGTCATCTGCTGTCACATGACATATAATATTCTTTATGACAGCAGCCATAGCTGATGATGGATATATACACCTCCTGCATAAAGTCAACTTGGTTAGAGGTCAAATTGGTGCTGCCAGTCTGTTTAACCCTTTAATAGCATTAAAAATATAAAAAATAATGAATACATCAAATAATTGTCGCTATTTCTATCATATTCATTCAACCACAGGTTTTAATTTTAACTTTAACTATCTGCCTTTAACCATCTTACAATACTTCTTCACTATGACTGTTAAATCTGAGTTGATAGAATCAGAATCACCTTACTTGGAAAGTTCAAATCCTAGTATAAAAAGATAGTTATAAATGGATATTGGGCTAAAAAATTATCACTATTATACTGTGACTGTTTTACTATTTTCACTATTACTTTTTTACTGTTGTTTTCATAGTGTTGTGATTGGTGTGACTTCTACAAAGGGTATTTTTTAATTTCTTTTTTGGTAAAGAGCAGAGTAATTATATGAATAGAATATGGACAGGGCATTGTCAGGTAATATTTCCCCCACCTCTTGAATTTGGAAACGAAAAACATAAGAAATTATATTCTTGGTTAAATATTGTAAACATTTTTTAATAATTCCAAGGCAGCAACCCATCATTAGTTTATTGCTAAGAAGAACCCCTAATAGAATTAAAAGCTGGTTTATTAATTTTGACCAAGCTCACATTTCTTAAAGGAACATATGTGAGATTAGTTGTTACTTTATTATTGATCCCCCCCCCGATGTAATGTGTTAACTCCATTAAGATGCCAGCCCTGCTTACCACTGATGCCAATGAAGTCATTGGTAAATATTGTTTACAAAAGTGAACCAAGGAAACTGCCTTGAGGCACACCATATTTGACAGTTTTACTTTCTGGGTAGGAGTCATTATTGTAAACTAGTTGCTTTCTATATAGTTACTACTGAATTTGAGCGCAGATTAAGTAAAGCAATATCATTTCATTTTTTCAAGATAATTTATGGTCAAAACAATTAAAGGCTGTAAAATTATAATAATACAACTCCCATAATGTTATTTTGATTCATTTCCTATGATCAGAAATCTGATATTTTGATCAAGGCATTTGCTTTTATAAATTCCCCTGTCATAAAACAGACTGTACAATAGCAGTGTAGAAGAGGACTAGAAGCTAGAAAGGTAGTACTTCTTTGTAGTACTTCCTCTGAACAGTATCCATATGTGAAGGACACCTCAGATTCAGAGAAAGGGTGGTTCCCAGGAGTCAGAAGAGATCCACAGTCAAAAAAGTAAAATTCACACTGGTCCGGTAAGGCAAGGGGAGGGGAGTTCTCTGGAAGTTTGCGTTTACCTCCGAAGTTCAGAGCAGGATGAGCTCCAGGTGGTTTTGAAGGCACCAGAGGGCCAGCCGGTCCATCTCCTACTTGTATGCATATTCAATGCTGTCCTGGATCAGACCAGTGACCGGAGCTGTGCTTCCATTATAGATGTGCTGCTTTTTGCCAGGAGTTAAAAACTGTCTTTTTCTATTTTTCTATTGCAGTTTTACATAAGAGACACATTTTGAAACAGTTGAAAACCAACAAATTTTAACTCAAACAATTCTTATAAAAAATTTAACTTTTTTTTATTTAGAGAGTGAATTTTTTTTTTTGTTATTGTGGCGAACAAGGAATAAATTTCGTTAATAGCTATTTTCAAAAAAACAACACATTTTGAAAATGGAAATTTGAATAAAAGTGAAAACCAGAAATGAAACTTCTTCTTCTTGATCAATCAGGCTTTAAACTTCCTGCTTTCATATATTTTATTTTTTCCAATTATTTTATTTATCTTTTTTATTTTATTTCAAATTTCGAACTTTAATTGCAGATTTATACTTTTAAACTTTACTTTTTCAAATTTTTCTTTTTCAATTTGACCTTTATGAATTCTTTAAAATTGCTTCTCACAGATCATATTCTATTCACTTCAAGTCCATTACAAACACTTGTTCTTGACCTAAATAAATGCTACTGCTAATGTCTATAGAACTCTAGATCCAAAACACTCAATTTGAAAAAAAGAAATTTGAAAATATATAAAAAATAAAGTACATATATTTTTCAAAAGATTGTATTTTATTAAAAAAAATAAAATATGACAAAAGACCAGAGTTACTCTCAGAGAACGTTTTCTGAGTAAGGAGTTTGTCACAGTTTTAATTTTGGATTGCATTTTGTCAAATTTCTATTTAAAAATACATTCTTTAGTTGTAACAATAATGGAACAAAATTCACTTCATCGATGGTTTTGTTTCCATTTAGCAAATTTATTTCTGTTTCCAGATCCGAGTATCCTGAAAATGTTTTTTGAATAGAATTTAATGTAATATTAGATGCAAATTGTAAAAGACACTTTATCAGTATAATAGTCGTGATATCCCAATTTTTTTTTGCTTAATTAAATTATTAAAAATTTAAATTACAAAGCTTAAGCTAGTGTCTCATTTTTTTTTTTTACAAATTTAAGACCTTTCACTTTCAAACAAACTATGCTTGCAAACAGGGTTATGCACGGCTGGCACTGATAAGCTTATCTGCATGCATGCTTTTGTTTATGTTTCTATAGTCTGATGCACCTGAGACTGATAACGAGCAATCTCCGACAACTGCCAAAAAAAAGTTAGCTTGTTCTGTATGAGTGACAAACCGTTCAAGTTTTGCATTGCAGCTTTTTCTGTTCTGTCCCAACTTTACCTTAAAATGATTTAATGGAACAGAAATATTAAATATATCAACTCTCTAACTTAAAGGTGCCATAAGGTATACTGTGTTACCACATTTTGGTAAAATACGGTAGCAGAGTATGGAAGCTCGGAGCTGAGGGGTACAAACACCATTTAAATACATAATATCATCATGATTGGGGGGGAAGTTTTTAAAAATGTCTCCAGGAAAAAGAAAAATTAAATGACTACACAAACACAAAAAATATGTTCAAAGAAAAAGAAAATCCTCCAAAGGAGAAATGGTACAATTACAGAAAATAGAGAGCAGCAAAGTGGAAACATCCTGCAAATACAAAACCCAAAGCAAATACAAGAATAATGCTCACGCACAAACACATGCAAAGGGAAAATACTGCAAATAGAAAAAAACAGCTCAGCTTCAAATTGTGTAATGGAAGCGTTCCACACCACTAGGGAGAGATGATCATCCACTCATTTGGGACATCCTTTAATAAAGACATAAATGGATGCAAGGAGAGATTAGTCCCCTCGCACCATTTTTCTTTACATTGTGTTATTTGTGTTGGTGTGTCCGTGCGTTTTTTGTCTCTGTTTTGTGTTTGCAAGTCTCATTTTTGAGTTTGCAGGACTTTTTAAATTTGCTGTGAAATTCTTTATTTCGGCTGCTGGGTGGATCAGTGGGTAGCACTGTTGCCTTGAAACAAGAAGATTCCAGATTTGATTCCCTACCAGGGTTTCTGTTCTCCCTGTGGATGTGTGGGTTCTCTCTGGGTACTCCGGCTTTCTCCCACAGTCCAAAAACATGACTGTTAGGTTAACTGAAATCTCTAAACTGTCCTTAAGGGTGTGAGTGTGTGTGCATGGCTGAGTCTCTGTGTTGCCCTGTGAGTGACTGGCGGCCTTTCCTGTGCCCCTGTCACACAAACACCTTGAAAATGTATAATATCATCATGATTTCAGATGTCATTATGGTAAACCATCTCCACCAGAAGTCACTTTGCTCTTTTAGTTGTTTTCAGCTCTTTAAAACGTTACTTTCACCCTAAACTTATCATTCCAGCATCATGTCTGTGTTCATGGAAACATACCCTGTAGATTTATATCAGCAGATTAGAAAACACAGATAAGAGTGTTGTGTCTGGGAGGCCTTACATTTTCACTGTCACACACGGAAATGTTGGTATATAAGAGATTTGTTCAACTCTTACTGTTACTTTATTTATTTGAAGATTTAATGAGACTAGAACATTATTATTGAAATAAGTCGTTTAAATATTTTTTGTGAAAGAAAGGCACTATTAAGGCCATCATTGGCTAATTTAAAGCTGAGATAAATTCAAAACTCTTTCTAAGGTTTGTTTTTCAGGCTGATAACTTCATTACACATAATCCTGCTTTATGTTCCCTGTCGAAGTGTTTCAGGTAAAGGTCTTAGGCTATATTCTGCTCTTTAGCCATTAGCACCTAGCTGCGTTGCTTAGGTCACATTGTGTTATTTTTTTCTGACATGTTTATGTTAAACCCGATTGCTCCTACTAACATTTGAATAATGGGTTGTCGGTTTTAAACCCCAGCTCTGACCGCCTTGTGTCCTTTTGAAAGACTTTTCACCCAGATTGCCTGCTTATTGTGGTCAGAGCGCCTGCAGTACCTGACTTACCTTGCTTGCTTGCTAATGTCAGTGAGCCCCATGGCAGCTATGGCTGCAAAATAGTTTACCACCATTAGTGCGGGGATGTGTGTGAATGAATTTAGGCCCCCTGACTTTAAAAGTTGCCATATTCTGTATGTACAGGTCATTTACCATCTAAGCTTGCTGTTAGCTTAGCATAGGTAAAGTACATGCTTTAACTTACTTCACCAGTATGACAGTGATTATTTTTGGTGAAAATGGAATTGTCACAAACAACTTTAAAATAACAATTTAGTACTTTTGATAAATCAACCAAAACTTTAAAAACCTTCAAGTGTTTTAAGTAAGAATTATGGACATCATGATAACAAGAAAATTAGTTTTATAGTCTGTAATTGCTTCTGAGTCATAGGACCAAACTTTAAACTCTTATGGTGCGTTCAGACCAAATGTGTTCTGGGTGTCCAAAACGCATAAAAAAACGCCCAAACTTTGACGCTGGGTCAAACTCTGGTCAGGATGCTTTGACACTTTTACGCTCCGGTTGTTCAGCTGCTCTGTTCCGTCGTTGCAATCTAGAAAGTGCCTTGGCTTTATTTACCTTGATGAAATGGAAAAAAATGGGGTTCCACAGTTTTAACACTTTTTTGAGTTACTTGATGCCGTCCATCGTAGACTTTGTATATAAATTCAATACTTTGACATTCAGAACGCTTTTGGTCTGAACGCACCAATTATGTTTGGAATCTTGCAATTATAACGCAACAATTTTTTTGTCATAGCCTTCATTTTATGTTTGTACAAACACTTATCTTTTAGAGAAACCATCACCACACTGTCAATGCATACGTTTTTAATGATGAATTTGTTTTGGATCTAAATCTTCTTTACATCTGCAAGCAGTTCCTGGACATCAGTGTAGGGGGCGCCAGTGCTCAATATTTTTGCTCGCAGGAGAGGTTTGATGAGATGAGGAGGCGCGCCCATTCTGAGGGCACTCTTCGCCACTGGACTGTTCATCATCATCGCTTCCTCCAGCTGGTTGGTCTCCATAGGGACCTCCTTGTCCAGCGGTAAAGGAACCCCGTCCATTTCAAACAGGTCTGCGACTAGATCTTTTAAGTTGGTGTAATTAGAGCCGATGGTCCTGAGTCTTCTCTGGACGTTTCTCAGAACAAGGTGCTGAGGTAGGGCCATCCTCAGGGCTTCACGGACTATCATTGAGTTTTCTTGAAGGACACTAGGCAGCAGAAAAACAAATAAATCTGTGATAACTAGCATAAAATTATATATTTTCTGTTGATTTTTTAAAGTGTTTGTCCTACTGTAGTGAGATGCCCAAAGGTTTGAGCGTGTTTTCAACAACAACACCTGAAGGCTGGCTTGTGTCCTGCATGTAAAGACAAATGAAATAGCTATGATAGTAAAATGGTTGAGATCAGATTTATTATCCCTGTTATATCCAACAAAAAGATTGTTTTGAGCTAACATAAGATAGTTTCCTCACCATTAAATGGCTGCCGATCATCGTCTGTGACAGCTGGTCAGATGTTGAGAAGCCTCTCCTGTTTTGAGAGTTGGGTTGCATTGAGGCCATTGAAGTGAGGCAAATAACCTGTGAGATTTTATTCAGATAAATCAAAAGTAAGAGTAATGCTCTACAACGTTCATGAATAAAAGTCAATAAATAAGTGCATAACATTTTGTCCTTCAGTGCTTAACTTAAAGCCTGTTGTGCCAATGTCTGAGAATGACTGTTAGATGTGTGTATGTGTTTGTATAGATATAGATGTAGCAAAGACAGCTTGATAGCAGTGACGTGCACGAGGGAGGGGTGGGGGTGGGGTAGTTACATCTACTCTTTTTTTATTTAATTCATTAACTTTTTGACAAAGATGAGTGGGTTCTCTCTGGGTACTCTGGCTTCCTCCCACAGTCCAGACTGTTAGGTTAATTGTCCTTAGGGGTGTGAGTGTGTGTGTGCACAGTTGTGTTGCCTTGCAATAGACTGCCAACACCACAAACTTTTGTCAATAAGTGTTCTGCATAACATTGATATTTAAATATAATAATGCCTCCATTAAATGTATTGAGTTGTTATTTATCTCTGGTTACACTGATGTACATAATGTTCACATGGGATCATTTGGTAGGGTGGCCATATGGGTGGCCAATCGTTTGCGAAGGGTGGCCATGGCCACCAATGGCCACCCTTCTAGCTCCACCCCTGTGGAGATAAATGATAGCCGAGCACTCTTTGGTTTGTACTTTGAATCGTCTCATTAGTGGGAAGCAGCTTACTGCTTAGTTGCTCCAACTTCTGTGTAAAACAAGTTTTTGAAGGGTGAACCTTCAAAAACAAAAGGTCAGCTGAAGTTGATTAATTAAAAATGGCTTGTAATAATGATTTACTTCATTTGAATTCAGCCAGTGTAAATCATCACGCTTGTTCAAACATTTTGCTTTCTAAAAAGCATGTTTATATTTTAGCAATCAAAATACAATATTGTTTTTTTTCCCTCCTGTTTTAAAGCATTTTGTTACTAACGCTATAGTTATTAAATTTATTTCAAGGTGAACTCTGACTGAAAGAGCTGTTCAATTATTATTTCTCAAAAATTACCAAACTGACAAAGAGGTTAAAACAGGAACTGGTTTGATGAAATCTGACTTTGAGCTTTTTATCAAACATCCAGAAAATAAAACAATCAATTAAAACTAAAATATGTTTTTCCTTTATTCATATAAAATGTAATTTAGTAATGTCTGTCTGTTAGTCTTTGACTAGACACTCATTCCTTGTAGGAAATGTAAACATTTTTATATTTATTTCATTTTAGAAAATCTTTAAACAGCCAACACTAAACAAAGAGAGGACCAAAATGTTTCTTTGTAATTTTTGTTAAAATGACATCTATCTTTCTAAGCTTTGAAAGCCTTCTGTCATCTGTTCTACACCGAACTCAGATACCTTATTAGAAGACCTTTCAGCCTGCAAGCTCTGTATTCACCTCAGGGGAGTTTTGCAGGTTATCTGATATCTCCTGTCTTCTTACCAGAAATCTGTAGATTTAAAGTGAACGACTAGATTTTCTCAACAAACTGTAGCTGAAAGCTGCAGAACCGGAACAGCTGGTCATCAAAAGCTGCTACTGTGACATCAGAAACACGTTCTAAAAAAATCTGTTAAGAAAAAAAACTGGAATTGTTTTGATTTAAATTAAATTCTTCTTATCAGTCGGAGCTCCAGAATAACATGTTCCTTCAAGCAACTGAGAGGAATACATTGATTTGCAGTAGAATAAAATGTTTAAACGATCAATTCAAGGCAGTTAATGTGAAATACATCAAAACAACCTTTATAAAAAGTAAGAATGAGATTTAGAAAAGTTAAAACTAGCATTTAAAACAAAAATAAAATGTTTAAAATAGTACAAATGAACTCCTAAAGTGTTAGGGACAGTAAATATAATGTTTTATGTCCTGATTTAAAGGAGCCAGCAGGTTTTGCACACCTCAGGTTTTTTAGGGAATTTATTCCTCAGCTGTAGCATAAACAGAAGTGAACCTGTTTAGATCTGGATCTGCTAAACACTTGATTAGAAGGTTCTGAAGGCCTGAAGACTCTGCATGGTTCACCCTCGATAGGATACTCTGGATATATTGAGGCCTAAAACCATAAAGAACATTATAATCTGTCAAACAGATTGAAAAATATATAATTTCACTAAGTGCTGTTTAGATGTGATCCATTTTGCTTGTGTTGGTCAGAAGTTTGGCAGCAGTGTTTGGATGATAGATTAGACCAGTTTAGACATCATTACTGTAATCTGACCTAATGATCACATTAGCATGCAGAAGCAGTTGTTACCTCCACTGAAGAGGTCGTGTTTTCAGTCGTTTGCTGGTTGGTTTTTTTGTGTATTACCTGAAAATGTTTAAACAGATTTTAATCAGGTTTTTACTAGAGGTTTGCCTCATGCCGAGAAATAATCTATTAATTTATCTGTTTGTAATGATCCAGATCATGTACATAAATAATAGTTGTAAGTCACAATAATGGAAATGTTTTTAAAAGAAACCTTCTTTATGTTGGTTGTAAAATGATTGATAAATACAATTAATAAATATAATTAAATGTTTCAACAGTTCTAAAGTATTAAAACAGATTAATGACAGACGAACAGAGATGGATAGAGGCTTTTATCCCATTCTTTGCCCTGTTGCCTTCCCCTTATCTATAGTTTTCACATTAGGTCAAACATGTGTAAAAGAAAAAACTCAAACACATTTGAG
>JAUZNJ010032505.1:0-13641 GCA_034780135.1 Jordanella pulchra | reverse complement strand
ATAAACTGTTGAACTTTTTCCCGTTGTCCCGTGTGGTGTTCTGCATGTGGGTTAGAGCCCTTAAGCCCACCATGACATAAAGCTGAGTTTTAGTTTATGGCATCTTAATCAATGCTGGTGCTCATAGGGGCTCCACGGGGGCCTTTGAAGAAGAGGTGGTTTTGTTTGTTTCCACTACACTGAACTGTGTTCATTATAAATATAAAAAATTATAAAACAAAGCTAAGTCAACTTGGCTACTGTTAGTGACCTAAATAAACTTCCACCTGATCATCTGTGAGTGATTATATATAACACTATATAGGTCAGTTCATTCTGCCGTTTACTTAAATGGCAGCTGAAAAGCTGTGCTTAAGGTGAAAAATTTTTTTATTATTTTGTGTGTGATTTAAAAAAAGAATTTCATGCATCATCAAATTTTTCTTCATTTGCGTTTAGGCTGATTAACACGTTTTATAGGAAGTCTCAGCTTCACACTAAAGTCTTTTGCTTTAACAATTAATTTTAATAGGCAATTAAGACATGTTATAAGATTTTCTGTTGGGACAATATTTATCGATTTAAAAGTGCGTTTTTTTGGACAACCTCTAATTCTACTTGCAACTTTATATGAAATGTGTTTTAGAGTATTTAGAAGTGCAACCGCATGCCATAAAAGACAGCTATAATATGACTGCGTACCAGGGTTTTTTATTTATTTATTTATTTCTATTGATTTCAGAAAAAAAGGCACAAATAAACTTACAACACTTATTACTGACCGCTTGCTTATTTTATGTTGGAATCCATTTTTCCTTCAAAAAACCTTCATTCTTTGTTGGATAGATTGAACAAGGTGTTAGTAAGACTCCTCAGGGATTTTGGAACAAACTGATAACATTCGATAACGTCTCCTACTTGCTGCAAATTGTTGTTGCTTTCAATCTTCCAAACTTCTCTAAAGCAGCTTCTGTGCATGTTATATGTTTGAAAAGGTCCCTGTTTATCCGATTGCTGAATGAGGCAAAAAACAGATTAAATAAAAAATACTGAAAAACCAGAGAAATGGTTGTGTGTTAAAATCCCTGCAGATCAGCACTTTCTGAGAAACCCAAACTAACCTATGTGGCCCCATCATCCAAACCCCATTTTATGTCTTAAACTCTTTAGTGGGGCTGCAACTAACAGTTATTTTGCTAATTGATTCATCTGTTGATTATGTTTTTTGATAAAAGATTAATAATCGGATAGCAAAAGGTTGCTGAAAAAAGATATTTTACAGAATCGAACCAGGTGAAACTAAATTTTTTCCACTTGAGTTCTGAAGTGAGCATAATGACAGACTAAATGCAAAATATTTCTAGATTTCTTTTACAATTTTGGTATAATTAATGCTCTAATTGGGTCGCTATGTTAGCTAGATGCATGTTTTAATGTGTTTATGATTTAAATAATGCTTAATCATGTACTAAATTAGTTGACAATTATCTCAATAATAGATTTATCTCAATTAATCCCATTAATTGTTTCAGCCTTACTCTTTACCATTATTTCTTTCTTCACCTTATTTTAAGCTAAGCTTTGTTTAAGTTTCAGGAAGACATTAATACCATGTCCAGATCCATAACCACTATCTTGTAGAAACAGTATTTAAACAGGCCTGCCCAACAAAGTGGCGGATGTGGTGTACAAATATGCTGTGTGAATATGCTTTCCAGCTGGCAAGATGTCGATGAACTCCAAAGATACAGTTTCCACTCCAGAGAAATATGTCATAATTGCAATAACTGCTGTAAAACCACACGCATCAATCTTTGCGAGTGCAGCATTAAAGTTTTCATTTGAATTACAATTTAGATTTATCTTAATTTTTTCTAAAAAAGAACTGAACTGTTGGCATTCGATGAACCAATGAATTACTATGAAATGTGAATCATTTTAGAAGCACTTTGTACAGAGCTCAGTATTACAAATTGCAATAAAGTTAATTGGGTTTAAACATTTACTAACAGTTGAGAACATCCGGTCAATATTTATACAACAAAGTCATGAAATATGTTGTGCATTCATGAGAAAATGGAGTGCTTAAACAAATGGATTTTAAATGAAATGATTTAAAATAGTAAGCATTTACATGTAAAAAGTAACCTTCCAGACAATGTTTAAACAGCTAAACCTTTTCTATCATGCAAATTGCAGGAAGCAAACCTTTGCACAGTTAGAGCCATGGTTCTCATAACCCGTGGTGGTTTATGTTTTGAATATCTGAGAGTAGGCTACTCTATAATTCTTTAGGCTCTGCCCTATTTAGTTAATTTCTGTGTTGATTATTGCTGTTGGGAGCTTACTGTATATGGTAATTCCATTGTATGTATTTTCTTAGTTCTTGTGTTTTTTCCTCTGTGGATTTTTTTTTTGTTCAGTGCAATATTTACTCAATTATCATAGATTAAAAGACAAAAAAATATTCTGCTGTGGTACGAAAAGGTAACTATTACTATATAGAGTGTTTCCATTTCCTAACAACACATCTGCTGGGGTTGTACTTTTGCTTTTCTATGGCCTCTTTTCAATCACTGAGAACTTACTTCCTTAAAAGTCTCAGCATAGTCCTGTGATATAATTGTAATTGCAATTGTGAGTAGTGGTGTCTTCTTATTCAGAACATCCTCGGAGTGAATGACCAAGTGTCCTCTTTGGGCAGCAAAGACGTTTTATCTCTTGACCCATAAAATGACGCAGCTCCCAGATTTTGACTGGCTCAAGTTTTTAAAAACCAAAACTATATGATGCAAAAGGAGTGCTGAAGTATGATAACTATGCATTACTTCGACTCAGTTATGTTGACATTTATTATTACGAAGTTCCTTTTGGAGTAATCAGTCAGGGAAATGAAAAAAATTAGAACTATTGTGTTGTGTTTCCATTGACAGAATATTTTGACAAGGCTGAAAGAAAAAGTTTTAAGGTAAAATTTGCTTTTAAGCCATTTGGTGAAGATTAAGTTTAAACTTGTAAAAAACTACGATTAGTGGTAAATTCATTAGCCAGGAAATCTTGTGTTCAAAGACCATTTATCTTCCGATAACCCGCAGCTGAGTTTAACCTCAGGTCGAATTAAACATGGGATAACATTACAAGAAACAAGATAATGTTTCTTTACTAAATTCTTATCTCTATTCTAGAAGTAAATACTTGATGCAAGAGATGGTTATTGACTATATGGCTAGGGGTAACTTCAAAGATGGAGGATTTAAATACTATAATCAAAATATTTGCTGCACAAAATATTCATACTATGCTCAACTGCTTTTAATTAATACAAATTAACATGTTGTTAATTTGTATTAAGCTATTTTTGAAAACAAATAGCAGTCAAGTATTCCATTTTATGTTGCACATTTGCCTTTACCGAAAAGGCTTTTGTTATCTTTTTAGTTTTCTTCTGTGCTGCTGTTTTTACCCTGGTGTGGATCTGTATTCTTCCATTTTCATTTCACTTTCTTCCCAGGGCAAGTGAATTTCCAAACAGTAGGACATTAGAGGTAAGATCTGTTTCAAAAAATGTAAATATTTGTTTGTAAAACAAACAGAAAGAAGGTGGAGTTAACCATTTGTTCATAAAAAAATTGCAGCATAGCAATATTAACATTAGAAAAAGTCAATGTTCTATGAACAGTTTACACTAAATATCAAGAACTTGTTTTCCATTACAGTCAACACCGACCTCTGTTAAATTGAATCCTTTCATCAATTAAACATGCACATCAGGCACAGGCATTAAGGACAAATGGATGCCATTCAACTATTTATATTCAATGCATGAATGCCCTAAATTTAAAAATAATGCCAGCCTAAATATTGCATCTACTTTACCCTTTGTGAACGCAATCTGGCAGACACTGATATTGCTGAGGATTGTAATATGATAAACCAAGTAGTTTTGCACTCAGCAAATGGTTCAACTAAACCTGTCTTCCTAATATCTTAGTTTAGCTGAATCTGGAGAAAGATTGGCCACTGGAAATTCCAAACAATGCTTTTATGTGAGGTCCTGTGTTTTGAGGAAAATCTTTTTTAATTATTGTCTTTACCCAAAAAAGAGCCTGCAATTTTGAGGGTAACAAATTTTAGTATAACACTGAAAAAAGCTACACCAAGATACATGATCACATATTTAATACAAATATGTGAATTATCATTAAAGAACAACAGAGCTACATTTGCATTGCCAGCATAGCTCAAAACTAATTACCAGAGTGTCTTTATTCATAGACAACTCTAATTTTCCGCATGACACACAAAGCAGTAAGACAAGCTTGTCTCTTGCATGGATGCACCAAAATGCTCAACATAGGAGGCAAAGATTTTCAGGTTCAAGGGTGCACAACATGTTAAAGATGTTCTAGTTCCCCACAGAGACTTTCAGGGTTATAAAAATCTTTCATTGGGTTTTCTCAGGCAAAAAAGCTGGTTTCTCCTCAATCTCTGTTATGCTTTATGCCCTCACAAGCTACAATTTTCTTAAAATAATAATAATAACAAAACAACTATTCCTTTTTTAAGAGTTCTGTCAAATTGGTTATCATCAGGATCGAATTTTCAACAGAACAATGAAAACATAAATCTACAACTAACACCAGAAGACCAGAGATGATAAAAATAAAACAGAGGGTCTGTCTTTGCTAAACCGGTAATGGCTGTTTGATTATCAAAATTTGCAAGCATGAAACAACATGAAAAGGCCTATAATGTTCAAACCTCGCAGGCTGAATGACTTGCACCTCAATTTTTGTTGGATCTGTTTCAGCAATACCATGGTAAAGTTTTTGTTTTATTTGCTAAGCCACTTCACTCTGACCTAAACATTAGAGCAACATTTTCATACCTCGAAAAGAGACATTATTTAAGTTTTTACTGAAAAATATCTTTAAAATAGCCTTTTCATTTACTAAAACATTGTGCGATGATTGGAATGACACCTCGGTAGTTCATTGCCAATGAATAGATAAGCCTGTAGCCCATTTTCCTTAATTTATTTCAGATCGGAAATTCCTGCGCTGTTCGAAGGATGTGAAGTCAAGCGAGTCCATGTTAAACATGTCTGACCTTGCAAACAACGGAAGCATTGTATTCAAGATAGATTTTGAAGATATTCAGAAACACCAGGCATCCAGCTCAACTTAGACATTGACAGCATATCCAGGTAAGGCAAAAAACGTAGAAAAAAAATAACCTTGTTAGGTACGAGCGTGAGTTACAAGGACAAGCAGACAAGTGCTCAACTGCAGTTCTGTGTTTTGGCCACAGATGGTATTATCATTAGAAAACTCCATTACGCCTCTTTAAACTTTATCATACTTTGCCACATTTCAACCACAAACAACAATGAATTTATTTTATAAATAAACCAAAATGGGGTTCATTATTCTGAAGTGGGGGCAAATGATCCGTTGTTTTAAATATAGTTTTCATGAATAAAATCAGACAAGCTTTCAATACAAATGGTTTCAGTCCTTTTTCATTTAAGACTTCAAAACACAATCAGCCAACTGCTTTTAAAAGTCACCTGTTTGGTTAACAGAGCCTAATTCTATTCCACATCACTACTGTATCACCACAGCTCCTCCATGTCAATTAGAGACCAAACCACATCATAAACACCAAGGAACATAACAAATAGGTCAGGTAGAAGATCTGACCTTTATGAAAGAGTGAAAGTGAAACTGTGTTGTTAAAAAAAGTCATAAATGGCCCTGCTTACACTTTTCCACTAGCAAGATACATTAAAATGCAAAACATGTAAGAGGTTCCTTCCTCTCTCTCGCATAAAGTAGGCAAATGCATAACACTATGTGAGGCAAACAATGACATTACACATCATGCTAATAAAAAAAGGTTGTATTGTTAAACATAGTGGTACGGTATAGCAGCAATCTGCTGTGGGGATGGTTTTCTTTAGCAGGGACAGGGAGAATGGCTAGAATTTAAGGAGAGATGGTTCAAACTAAATATGAGGCAATCCTAGGGAAAAAACAGTGTCTGAGTACAGCTGACTTGAGGTTTGCGGTAATTTTACAAAACATACGGACATATCATATGGAATAGTTCAGGTTAAAGTGACTCTCCTGAATAACTTGAACTTTATACGCAGCAGTAACCACTCAAGTTACAAGCATGGACACACAATGTAAACTTTAATATGTGAGACTTCTGTGTTTTCGAATTTACTTAAATATTGTCATTATCAGTTTCTGGGAAAATGTCTGCAAAAAAATCAAGAAATTCCCTACTTGCTTGTTGTTGTTTGTTAATGGTCTTGCAACATTCAGGTTGTTCTGTTTAACCAGAGGCAACAGTACCGATTAAAGAGGCTCATACTTTATGTCTTGCAGCTCTTTGCATCAGCATCCACATCTTCTTGATCGTTTGTGCACATAGTAATCGGCCCATAAGCTTGGGCCCTACACCGCTCATGTCTTTACCTCCCCCCTTTTCTGTCTCTCTTCTGCTGTGCAGGCCAGCCAACACAAAGCTAATTGGATCATTTAAATGTCAGGAATGGTGAGATCTACGAGGGAGAAAAAGAAAACCTTTTCCATCCACAACTGTGTCCATAGACTCAAAAGGGTTTATCATCAGTTTCCAATTTGTGCTTTTGGATAAATTTGTCTGCCATTATTTTCAGCAATTCTAAACAACATTTTGTGGTTTCTGGAACCAGACGAGAACAGCATATTTAAACACAGAGGAAATGCAAACATTATGTTGTCTTTTGGTATAAACAAGTCATCTTCTCAACTTTTCTCACAGATTATTTATTCCCTGCTGTTGTTGAGTTTGGGATTTATATTTTGGACATAAGTAAACTTGTAGCACCTGTTTGGCACAAGGATGCAGGGTGGATCTGAGGCTCATTCATCACTCTCTATGAATGAGGCTGCAGCTGAGCACTCAATGTAAACAAATAGCTCAGCAATGTTTAATTTTTTTTACTGTGTAATCAAACCGGATAATACCAACAAACTGTTTTACACCCACACTCTTTCTCTTTTTAACTAAACATTCAGAGGCATTGAGGCGATGAAAGGAAGCAGACACCAGGAAGAAGCAGAGGGAGAATATAACCACCCGTGTTATCCATAAAAAAAAACAGAAAAGGCTGGAATTGGGATTGAATAAAAGCAGAAAGCATTGCAAGGTCGCACAGAGCATACATGCAAAGGCCTACGTTATATGAACTATATTCAATTAGCAAAAGTGTAAATGCACGTTTTTTGAGTGAATTCCTGAATGGATGTTTCACATGCACCTGTAATAATGCCTGCACAGAAAGAGATGCGTGGTATCTTGCAGAAATATTTGCAGAGGATGCAAAGGGAGCAAAATAAATAATAAAGCAACATCTATTAAAAAAAAAACCTTAGCAATTTTCATTCTGATTCAACTGTTATCGGCTGCATCTGCTTTATCCATCTCTATAATTATCTTCTATAACACCCTGTAAGACTCAACCGCGCAAACTGCGCTGACTGTGGAAAACCGCCTGACTTACATGAGCCGACACATGGCGCAATATCCCAGAATATTCATTTCCATCCGTCCCTGACATGCACCATCTCCTATCCCGCAGAGCTACGGAGTTCAGCTCATTACGATTCACTTCTAATTCATCCTTTTCGAAAATATCTCACCATTTTCTCCACATGCTTCTAATGCAACTCCTGTGCGCTGGAGACGAATCCACCCTTTCTGGTTGTGACTGAATAGGATTCCTCGGAGCTTCCTGGCGACACAAGTTGATAAAAACGAGAAAATAATAATATTTTTGTTCACAGACTAAATAACAGTTGAATAAAAATGCATTTCGTTTTTTTTGTGCAGTACAGATTGTAAAGAAGAAGCAGATCTTGTCTCGGTGACTATTTCGAACGATGCATCTGCCTCCTTGATCGCTTCGCCCTCCACGCAAGAATGCGCTGCGCATTTCAACCAGTCCCTCTGTCTCCTTCTCGCAGCCTCCCTCTCCCCCCCATCATCCACACAAACAAACTCTCTCACAAACAGAGGCTCCCTTACATGCGCGTAAAGGAAGCAGAAGCACAGAACAATGCTGAGAGAAGAATGGAGGATCCAAGCATAGCGGGTTCAATTATCTATTTTCACCAGATTTAAGGTAAGAGGACAATAATGCAGAGGCATGTGTGTGGTCCTGAGGTGATCACCATAGGTTCGTCACGTCCAACAAAAGATCCTAATTATTCAATAGACGCCTTGCAGGGAAAGTTGCAAGTATGCTGCAGGGAGATGGCCGTTTCTGTTAAAGGGCCTCTGCATATCTAATCATAGCATGTCCAGGAGCATATCAATGAACTCAGCTTAAAATTGGATTATTACTTATACTACTACTACAAAAAAATAAATGAATAAATAAATATGGCAGTTGTCCAGTTTTCTGCATCCACCCATGGTAACTAGTCATTTATAAGGAAGCCATCTGCCCACAGATAGCTGTCTATGGGAGAGCTTTTTGTAAAGTTGAGTAGGAGAAAAACGTGTAGTAAAAAGGTTGAAAAACAGTAGAGATAAATGGATCCTCAAAAAGACTCTATAGACAGTCTGGTTTGGGGGAGAAACAGTAGGAACAAAAGAAAGCTTAATTGGAATATGGAGGAACTGGTGGCCATGATGGTCTACTGGAAATTAATTATCAGTACAATATGGACAAAATATAGTTTATCAATAGAAGATAATTGATTGTTACTAACAGTCGCCTATACTTGTATCCTGAGTCTGAGCCAATCAAAAATCATAAAACTACGGGAAACATGACAAACAAGCCTAAACAAAAGACTTCAATGCAAACAAAGCTAGGAGAAGGATAAATAAGATGTAAAAGGGTCACACTTAGAGGACTGCAGAAAAGAGAGGCATCTTTGGGTCTGAACATTATAAATCAAATATTATACTAAGCTTGTCAGATACAAATATTATACTGCAGCTGTTTATCTAATGGCATACATAGGAAAAGGTTTTTAGGGATCTCTTTTGAAAAATGCGTAATTTTCTTAGCTGAGATTTTACCCTGTTTTGTTTTTCTTTGTAGATGTTCAACTGCAAATTCTGCAAATGTTGAGTTTACCACTATTATGAAACCTTTGAGCTACTGACAGCAAATGGATCAACCACAAACATTAACTATGGTAGTGTTTCGGTCAGATGAATTGACAGTTTATCCTGTGGAATGCTTCAAAAATGACTTACATCAAGTAAAGACAGTATACCCACTTTTAAGAAAGTTGGATGTTTTTGGGGACCTTGTTAGAGTGCATAATACTATTAACTAATCAAAATAAAAACATTTTATATGAGATTTTGCTTGCCTTTGTTAGTAAGCTAAAAAATGAGTTATCATGGGTAATCAGCTGGATAATGATTCCCACTATTTGACCAATTAAAAGAGAAACTGTTTATCAGACATAAAATCAGCTTGTAATCAAGAGGTGAAGAGGAAGTGAAGAGCCCATAGAAGAGGACCCAGATCTCTAAATGACGGGGGGACAAAACAAAAAAACAATGAATAATTACATTCCAAATGTATTTTATTTCAGTTTTTAATGTGATATTTATCTTCTATAGTAAAGGAATTCATTTTTTCACATCTTTACCACGGGTGGTGACAGTTGTGGATTTTGTTGACAAGACACAAAAAGAAAAAAGTAAATTTAATAGAGGAGAAAATTATGGCTTAAATATCTGTATTAAAATTATGATCAACTGATTTGAAATAAAGAATGGAAATGATTACGTATATTCCAGACTTTTCAGTTTAAACCTATGTTAATCTGTAATTCATACATACAGCCAGTCTTTAATCTATAGTATATAGCGTGTGTTCAGAGAACGCCTAAATTGAAGAAATTTCCTAACATCTTTGTTTGCTCTGACTATTTATGAAAGATTATCGAAAGAAATAAAAAACTTTAGGACAGGTAATATGTATACATTTCCAAAAATTAAGTAGTAGAATTAGTTTAAAAGCTCTGGTGTGATAAAGAGTCTGTCAACTCTCGGCTCCTTAATCCTTTTTTAGAGGGTTTAGAAAACAAAATAGAGGAAACCTGTAGGAGGTTTCCAGGAGTAGAAGCTGGGTTATTTTACTAATTATAAACTGCACCATGAAAAGGGCAGAGAGATGTCTGCATATCACATTTAGCAATGTTGTTTGGAGAGAGTTTGCTCTTACTTTTACCCTCCTGACACAAAAAAAAAATCCACAATCTGTCTTCTGTTTTTTTTAGATTTACATCCACAGTGAATGCTGTGAATTTATTTCTACTTTTAGTTCCCATTCTACAGCCATGCAGTCCTCCTACACAGCGTGGAATGGTGACTCAAACACCTCAGGTCTGCCTTTATCTCCCACCCTGAGCTGAACAGAAAAAGAACAAATCTTCCCTTCTTAAAAAAAACACACAAAAAATGTATGCAAACAAACAAAATCACACAGCTGCAACTGATTGCTTCTCATGCCATTGTGATCTATTTGATAGAGTGACATCATCTATCTAACATATCCATGTTTGATGTCTGAAAAAAAAGAATAAAATGAGCGGTATGGGGTTGCTATGGCAACTGGCCCTCAGTGCAAGGGGAAATGGAGTGCTGCTTGAGGCAAGGGGATGATTGGGGATACTGGGGTGGAAAGAAACAAGGTATTGGGTGTTATGATGTATGTGTGCGTGGGGGGTGTGGGGGTGATCGTGGGGGGTGTGGATGCATTTTGGGGTGATTAAGCTGACCAATAAAAAGAAAGAACAGAGTAAGAAACAAAAAGATTATTAGTAAAGGCCAAAAACACATGCAAACCCTCATTGACACAAAGAGTTACTCAGCTAGCACGATTTTTAAATAAAAAAGAAAAGATAAAAAGGGAGACCCTTGGGGGGGGGAGAAGAAAAGAATGAACTTGTTCAAAAACAGGAATCAAGAGAATAAACTAGAGCTAGATCATTCAGAATTGTTGTTTCCAGGTATTGACAAGATTCAAGTACATTGATCCATAACCACAGGAGGGTCTAGTGAACTGGTGAAGCAATATAAACATCAATTCTGAGATAATATAAGGTAAAATGCTATTGGGCTTTGACAAAATTTTCAAACTTATTCATCCCCGCTGTTCATTTTCTTTACATTCTTGTAAGCTATCATGACATTGTTTTGAGCTTGGTAAAAGGGATTTATTACGTTTAAATGTTCTCTTAAATGTATTGATTTTTTATTTTTGTACTTTGCCTCGTTCCAGGTTGCTTGGTGGCCAAACCATCCAAACAGCACAAAAGCCCACACAGACAACCATCATCTCACAGTGAGTCTATCATTTGGGCACCAATAAATAAAATGAAAAAATATGTTTATTTTATACTTAACAACACCCATCAAAATCCTGATCAATCACACAGCAGTTTAGGACATCAAGTGGTACAACATACTGTCCAGATGACGTATGAAGATCAAGCAGCATAAACTCCAAAGATAGGGTATCAAAAACAACTTTACTTCATTTTGTTTAGCACCTGTGGGACCCATAAGAAATATCTTGCTTCTCATGTAGTATGTACCAGCCTTAATAATCTCACAGCTTTTTTAATAAATGTTTTTTAATCAAGCATGCTAACCTGAATAGAAAACCCAGGGTTTTACTTACTTCACTTTCCTCACAATCTGTGTGAATGACTGGAATGGTCGCACAAAGCGAAGAACTAGAAAGAAGGAAAAAAACACAAAACAAATATCACATTTTGTCAGAGCAATAATTAAGAGATGATAAATCAACTGTCAAGGGTGACTCTATGTCAGCAGATCTATATTTGGTTCTAAGTGTTTGGAAAGTGCAGGTGGACAAAAGTTCAGAACTTCAGGTTTTTGTACACTAAATTACATTTCATATGGTTTAAACCCCGACAGATAGGGCATCTCATTTTTTGGAAATAGTAGTGGCCCATTGGACTGTTGAAGGGCCTTGATAAGGTTTTCCTCAATTTAGTTATAGAAAGTTGGTTAGACTGTAGAGTTATTCATATACAATAGTGATGACTGTTAATGCAGTTCATGACAAAATAAGCCTTAATTACCATCTCAACTTGCGAATGTAAGAAGCAATAGTTTCATATATCCTAAACAGGTCAAGTTTGATATGCTCAAAAAACAAAGGGAACACTCAAACAACATATCCTAGGTTTGAGAGAATGAAATATTCTCATTAAATACTTTGCTCTGGGCCAATTGAATGTGTTAAAAACATAATCACACAAAAATCATTATTGGAAATCAAATGTATTAACCAATGGAGGCCTGGATTTGGAGTCACATACAAAATTATAGTGAAAAACACACTACAGGCTGATCCAACTTTGATTTCATGTTCTTAAAATGGGTTGAAATTAGGCTCAGTATTGTGTTTGGCCTTTGTGTGCCTTTATGACCTCCCTACAACTCCTGGGCATGCTCCTGATAATGTGTTGAAAGGTCTCCTGAGGATCTGCTCTCAGAGCTGGACTAAAACATTTGTCAATTCCTGGACAGTCTGTGGTGTTCAGGGGGACGGATCGAGACATGATTCCCCAGATGTGCTCAATTGGATTCAGGTCTGGGGAATGGGTGGGCCAGTCCAAAGCTTCAATGCCTTCATCTTGCGGGAACCGCTGACACACTCAAGCCACATTAAGTCTAGCATTGTCCTGTATCGGGAGTAACCCAAGGCCAACAGCACCATCATATGGTCTTATAAGAGGTCTGAGGATCACATCTTTGTACTTAGTATACCTTATGATACCTTTGGTGAGCACATGGAGGGCTGTGTGGCCCTCCAAAGAAATGCTGTAGGATGTTGCAGGCAGCAAATCGCTTGCTTCAGTGTGTCCAGACTCTGTTATGTCTGTCACATGTGCTTAGTATGAACCTGCTGTCATCTGTGAAGAGCAGAGGGCGTCAGCAGCCAATTTCCCAATCCTGGTGTTCTCTGGCACATGCCAAGCGTACTGCACAGTGTTGGGCTATGAGTGCAGCCCCCATCTGTGGACATTGGGACCTCATACCATCCTCATGGAGTGTTGCTAAACATTTGTGCAGACATATGCATATATGTGGCCAAATAATTTTCCAGGAATCTGGCAGTGCTCTTCCTTCTTGCACAAAAACAGCGGTCCTGCTGCTGTGTTGTTGTCTTCCCATGGCCTCCTCCACATCTCCTAGTGTATTGGCCTGTCCCCTGGTAGCGCCTCTGGACACCGACAGACACAGGAAACCTTCTTGCCACAGCTTGCATTGGCATCCTGGATGAGCTGCACTACCTGAGCCACTTGTCTGGGTTGTAGAGGCTATCTGATGCTACCATAAATGCCTAAGCACCACCAACATTCAAAAGTGAAAATCAGCCAGAAAGCTTAGGTATTAAGTGGTCTTGGGTTCCGATCTACAGAAGCACTCCTTTTTTGAGTGTGTCTTGCTAATTGCCAGTAGGGCTGAAACTATGAGGTGCCGTTTAGGACAAAATTTACGTTTTGTCTCTCACACACTACCAAAAACTCTCACATACTCAAAAAAATAGCCACGCACACTCAAAAAAATTACGTTTTGTCTCTCACACACTACCAAAAACTC
>JAUZNJ010032504.1:0-13641 GCA_034780135.1 Jordanella pulchra | reverse complement strand
AACAACGATGCCGTTAAACCAGAAGGCAGCTACATGCAAGATGAATGGTACCTGCAGAAACTAAGGTTTATGTGATCATGACGAGATGCCAAAGCAATCCATAAATGAAGACGTTTTAATCTGATTTATTTAATTACTTTAGGCGCCATTAAAAATCAGATGGACGTGACGGGATTAAGTATGAATCTGTTCATCCATCCATCTCACTGTTGGGCCAGTCCCTATGTCTGGAAGACTATGGGTGAAAGGTGGGGTACACAACCTGGACATGTCACCATACTGTTGCAGGGCAACACTCACACCTAAGGGCAGTTTAGAGATGTCATGTTTTTGGATCATCTTCCATGGTAGTAAGCCGGAGTACCTGGACGGAACCCCGCAAGCGCAGGGGAAACATTCAAACTCCTTTTAGAAAGAGCCACGGCCAGGAACCTAACACGCAACCAGGCAAGCGAACAATGTTACAAACTGGTCCACTATGCACCCCAGTTTGGTATTGTGTTCCTATGAATTGACAAATAATAATCTAGAATCTTCAGTAAGGTTGTTTTAACACTTTCAGTTGTAGGTCATTATAAATTCAGATTAACCCAAATCAGGTGTAGAACAGCCAGAAGAGGTGGTCTTGGTTAGGCTCCAGTTGAACTCTGGTACACACTAGTTGATCTCTGACAGGAGCTGTACTTTGGTGTAATAATATAATTATATATTACAGTCATTATACTCAGTATCCGAGCCACATGAGGATCTCACGCTGCATTTTGGGAGCATTAATCTGCGTCTTTTCCTGGTAGATATTTCCATTCAGAGTCTCCAATGCATCAACAAGAATGTTTCTTTAGGCCGCAGACGATCTTCATTTTTAAACATTATTATTATTATTTACCAATGGTTGTATACATGCAAACCGTATGAAGGAAAAAAAGAGAGAGCTACTAATAACCGGCGTACCTGAGTTTCCATCATGAAAGTTTTATCCATTTAACTCTGTTTCTTTTTTAGCAGCAGCGCTTCCAGATTTCCACCAGTTGCCATAAGTACTATGGTGTTGGACCTGAGAGTGAAAAACGAAACAGTGCATCATTTTAACATTCTGAGCCGCACTATGGTGCTCACACTAAATATGTAAAAAAAAATACCCTAAGACAGACTTGGAGGAGGGCCCCCTATCAAAAGTTTGCCAAAAATGAAGAAGTAAGCCACTGCTAAGAGTTTACCTTTTTGTATATTAATTGATTTCTAAAATAACTGATAATTGAAGCCTTAAAACAGTTTTTTTAAGAATGTGTTGGGACTGGTCACATCTGAAAAGCAAATCAGATGTAATCAATTAATTAATCAATATTAAAACAGCAACATGTGGGCATAATAATAACGAAGTTGTTGTTAGTGATGCTCTTACCCCTGAACGTGTTGCACTACTGCCATCTGCTGTCGTTTCATAAGCACTGCGTGATGACGTCGTGTAACCGTTTTAACCGCAGTGGTGCTGATTTAAAACTGAAAAGTGAAAGTAAAACCTTAAAGACTTTCGTTCTGGCGGGATTTTACTGGGGGAATATTAATCTACCATTAATCAAGTGAAATTTAAGAAAGTTAAATAAATAGTATTTTTTTCACTTCAGATTTTATATTTTGATTAGTATCAAATCCGTTCAATTCGAAAATGAGGTATTCAGCGAAACGGGGAATTAAATGTCGCAGTAGTTCCGGGTTAATTTTTTTGTGCAGGTAGTGCACCCGGTGTGGGACGGGGCGGTGCACTGCACCGCCCCTTCCAACATTCAAATTCTGGCGCAAGCTTTGAAAGCATGGAACACTCTGCTGTCCTACTTTTCTTTATCTTTTTGGAAATATTCATAAAAGGTAAGATAAAAAAACAACAATATTTTAACGTCGTAGTTTTATATCAATAAGAAATGTGAGATTGTCTTTCTAAATCTTGTATTTTTATGCTCTAAGTGACATCAGACTTTCTTTTTCCATTCTCACAGCACATGTGCATTAATATTGGCTCAAACTTTCAGTATGTTATCCTTTTATTACTACAAACTTCAAAATATTTTATAGACAAACTTTAGCTTGTGCTGTAAATATTAAGGAAATGTTTATTTATTTATTTTTTTACAAATACAAATCTACAAATTGTGACATTTATGTTCAACTCTGTTTATGCAGATATTCTACAACCATTACAGATAAAAATGAAAGAGTAAATAAAAGATAGTACAGTTAGAAGCTTTAACTTGACAAAACTTGAATCAGTGGAAGCGTTCGGTTAGGCGGTTGTAAAAGCTAAAAGGTTCAGGTTACAGTCTCCTGATCTCCTTCATGCAGGTGAGGCTGTGGTTCAAACCCAGCAGACTGTGTGGGCAGCAGTAGGAGACCAAGCCTCTCTAAGCTGTCAGCTCTCTGAAAAAAAAGACGTCCTCCAAGTCACCTGGCAGAAAGTTCTCCCTGATGGAGAGAAGAATCTGGCCACCTACACCAAGAAGTTTGGTTGTAGGGTGAACACTGATCTGGAGGGGAAGATGAATTTTCAGCACAAAGATCTTCAGAGCTGCTCCATGATGATCAGGAAGGTGACAGAGCAGGACGAAGGCTGCTACAGGTGTCTGTTTAACACCTATCCTAGAGGAGCTCTGATAGGCTGGACCTGCCTCAGACTCTATGGTGAGTACAGGAGACAAGACGTGGAGCATCAGAACATCTCAGCTTTTCAACCAATAACAATTAGCTCCTATATCGACTTAAAAAAAAAAGAATTATAAAGTTAATAGAACATATGGCATGCATAATAAATCACATTTCTTAAGAGATTTGAATTAAATTAGCAAATAGATTCAAAACATGAGCATCAATTAGATGGTTTTTATTTAGTTTTTCCTCTGCAGCAGGAACAGGGAGACTTTTTAGAGATGATAGATGATAGATGGAGCTAAATCCAGGACAGAAAAGGTGCAAGGAGCTTCAAAGGATGTGTAACCAGGACAGATTTACCCTCCAGCAGGACACTGAACAGAAACGTACAGGCACAGACAAAAACCATATTCATGTGTTAAAAAGGCCCAGTCAAAGTCTGGACCTTAGATTTAACTGAATATATGAGCTACGTCTTAAATATTGAAGTTTTTAGATGCTCTCCGATAGAATTCACAGAGCTTTAGCAATTTTGCAAATACATTTTAAAAATGTTTTATGTTAACCAAGGTGAGTTAAATATAATTATATCTCATTTTATAACATATCGCTAATTGTTTATTCCTCTTTATAATTATGTAATGCACAGTGTTTGTGTATTATATCAAATCCTAAACAAAGTGACTAAATATCTGTAGACTGCTAGAATATTTCACAAAGAGGAAGCAGAAAACATTTGGTTATTAGAGCAGAATTATAAAGTAATAATCGTTCCTACTCTCATTAACTCACTTTTATTTTTATTATTTCCTCCCAGAGCTGCATGAACCCGTCCTTGATGTCAGCAGATCAAACTCTCCTGCAGAGTCAGTCGTGTCCTGTTCAGCCACAGGTCGACCTGCTCCCACTGTAACACTGACTGTTCTACAGCAGAACATCAGCTTCTCCCACTACAACAGCAGCAGTGTGACCCACAGCAACGGTACAGTCACCGTCACCACCACAGCTCTGCTGTCAGCTTCCAGCAGCACACAGGTTGGATGTTCAGTGTCAGTGCTCTCTGCTGCTCCCAGAGAGAAGCTGATCAATGTTCCTGGATTTAAAGAAACATCCGATGATGGTGAGAAACTCTTTCAAAGATATCAGAATAACTATGTACTTATGAACTGCCAGTGCCTTACTGAGGTATTCAGTTAATCACTTATTTCTTATTTTATGCGATGGATCAACAGAATGTAGCTTATTTAAAAAAATATATCTTATGACAAGAAAACAGTGCCATGCATTTGTAATCAGCCCTCAACACATCTGGGCTTAAATGAAGAAAAGTCATATAGTTGTTGCTAAAAGAAAGTTTTAAGATGCAGAATGTTAAGGTTTCCTTCAGACTGAAATGACACAGCAAACATGTGGGAGAAGGTTCTGGTAAGATGAGACCAAAGTGGAGATATTTTTGTGCAAAATCATGCGTGTGGAGGAAAGCAAACGCAGAAGATCTGATAGTGGTGAGACACGGTGGTGGCAGCATCATTCTGAGGGAACTAGTTTCAATAGCAAGGATTCAAAGCGGGTCACGGGTGATGGAAGGGTGGAGTTAAATAATAGAAAATCCTAGAAGGTTTTGGTTGCAAAAGACTTTAGACTGGAGTAGAAATTTACTGGGGATTGATGAGTCCGAATGGCCTAGTCAAAGTACAGAGCTAAATTAAACTGAAACTTTGTTCTGATGATCAGATTACACATATTTGTCTCTCTTCATTTTTTTTTTGTCCTTCCGCTTTACAAGGATGCACTTTGAGTTGTTATGTCACATAAAATCAGACTCTTAAGACTCTTATTTATAATCAGTTAAAAATTCTGACGTTTGTTTTCTCTGACAGGTTTAAACGAACGATCCGTGGATTTAGATACGAGGGAAGAGTCTGTAGATCAGAGTAAGCCTAAGCTCTACTGCTGCTGTCTGATTTCTGTTTAATTTATTGATCCGTTCAACAATTTTCTTATTTTTCCGGCAGATTTCACCTGGATCTATGCTGTAGTTGTGGTAACTGTGGGCTGTTCTTGTTTACTTGCAATCCTCACCTACTGGAGATATAGAAATGACAAAAACAGGTAATTTTCTTTTTTTTTTTTAGCCTTTTTCATCTTTAATCTGTTAAAACCTCTTAATACTGGTTATCAACTACGTTTCTGTCCTCAGGGACCCTGAGCAGAACAAAACACCACATAGAGCAGCACCTAAGGAAGGGTGAGAACATTTTCGAACAGGAAATACTTTGTTCCCGTTTGTCCTGTCGTTCTTTTTCTGCCTTCAAACTTTTATAAATGTGATTGTCACCTCAGATCATGTATCAGTCCCTCCTGTAGCTCTAGACCTTTAATATATCAAGGGGTACCACAGGGCTCTGTTTTAGGTCATTTATAATTATTATTTATACATTATGATTTAATTAAAAATAATCCCAAAGAAAATAAAAATAAATGAACTTTATGAGCAAATAGAATTTTTTTATGCTGACAAGTCATTATTTACAGCTTTAGATCAAGCTTTAGTTCTCTCTAGTTTAAGCTTCTCCATTAAGCAGACAAACAGAATGGTGCCTCTATGTAACAAGTAACTGTATCCACAAGGTGGCACTGTCACATAATTTAGGATAAAAACTTAATCAGAGAAAGTCACCCGTGTATTTGCCTGAAATTGGAATTTCATTTTTAAAATAGTTTCTTTTTATTTTAGCTTAAAGTAACTTTTTACTGCAGCCTTTTTCATATCTGCTAAAGTCCAACTAAATAGGAACATTTTGTTATAAAGCTGTGACTCAGTATCTTATTTATTTGCATTGTCATCATGTCTTTTCTTTGTCTAGCTTTGCGAACTCGTTTTATGTTATGCTTTCTGTCTTTTCCAGGTCTTCTGTTAAAAGTATTAAAACACCTTTACTGAGTATGATGAATGAGTTTAGACAGCGAACATCTACCAAGAAAAGCCCAAAACACAACGGAGTCAAAGCATCACCTTCAGTGGCAAAAAGGTTGTTTTCGGATGAACCCGACAAATTAATACGAGAGTAGAAGATCCTGTCGGTCATGTTTGATAATTATGGATCATTTGATGAATCAAACACTAATATGTATGTGAAACTGTTTGTTTTATTTCCATACTGTGTGTTTCTGTGAGCACTTAATGTTTTTGTCTCTGTCGTTTTTTCTGATAATTCATGATCATTAAAGGGCATTTTTTACTGCAGGGAACAAAAAAACAGTTTGTATGTGTAGTTTCAATGTTTTTGTTCAACTTTTTTTTTTTTAAATAAAATATCAACATGTTTTATTTTTCTTATGTTTCAGTGCAGTTTTTTGTTCTTATCGCAGAACGACTGTTTGAAACCACAACATTATAAAGTTATTTATGGATCTAGTTAAGCTATAAAGATTTCTTGTTTTTTTTATGGGAAGTCACCTTTTATCATCATAAGCATCCTTCTATTTTTTTTACAGCTGCACATCTATCCAAGCAAAGTTAATATAACCTTCCCCCTCAAAGTAAGTTATTATTTGAGTTGAGTGACTTAAATGCTTCTTTCATCCTTTAGGTCAGTCTTGTTTTTCCAGCTTTATTAAAGCTAATAGACCTATAGATAAATTCAAGCATTGGGAAAAGATTTAAACCAATTAAACATTTTCAAAAAAATCTAATCACAGCGAAACCTCCAGTGCTTAACTGTGATGTACAAGTACAATGTATGTTTTTTTAAGACTTCTTGCCGTTGAAATGCAACTGAAAAGAGTTTGATGCATTTTTTTACTGCAGCTCCAACAGCAAATATCTTACGGTAGGTCACTGCAAGATTTTTAGAAGAGAGAAATATCATTCAGATTAAACCTGCTATAGGTCTTGCCCCAAGCTTAGTGCAAATGCATGCCACACTTTTCAGTTCTTTAATTTATGAAAAAAAAAACATTGAAATTCATGCATTATTTTCCATCTTCTTCAGTTATTTAGCCCTACTACTTATGTTTGTCTTTTACATAAAATCCCTAAAATGTTCATTCCTGTGTTATGGAAAGGGGGTATGAACACTTTACAAAGATCTATTTTTATTAGTAAAAATATCATTACAGATATCTACAATTGCAGTTTTAATTGGAACAATATAGTTATTGATATCCATAATTTATGTTCTTCCTGTATCTTTGTCACTTATATTAAAAAAATGTGTAAAAAAAAAGTTATGGATATATGAGTTATGGAAAAATCTTGTAGAATTCTAATTTCAGATCACTTAAACTAGAATATATTTTTGTGTTTCTCTCCTGTGGGAGAGAAACACAAAAACCTTAAGGACTAAACTTGCAGCTTTGCTTCACGTGAGACTCTAAAGCTGGGCAGGTCTTAAGGTACAGGCAATCCATTTTTCTGGAATTAGACACAGTTAATATGTCATTCATTTAATGATTATGTATAGTTGATATAACAACTATAAGAATTTATGATTGAAAGCAGTAGAAACATTATCCGCCCCATATTCAATAAAAAAAAAAGAAAATTAGCTGTTTAGCTCAAACAATTCAAATTCCCACAAAAAACACAAATATGTCAAAATTATTTTCATATTACCTTTTTTTTATTTCATTGTCAATTTTTTTTTCCACAAAGGGAAACCTTTAAATTGAATTTATGTTTCCATTGTTGCCGTTCTGGATCAAATTCTTCAGAGCCCCATGTTTTCAATGCGGATTAGTCAAGATATATTTGTTTAAGTGTTTTCAAAATGTCATATATCCCCTTGAACAAGTCATAAAAATCAGTAGATGATATATGTAAAGGCATTTCCACTAGTAGATATATATTTTTTAAGTAAGGAAATGTTATTCTGGATGGCTAGAAATGTTATATTCACTAATATGAAATGGTCATTATGACGAGTATTACCTAGAAAAGCAGATCGGAAATTAGATTTAATCCTAGGAAGCATTTATTTCAAGACATCCAGGATGTTTATTTTGAAAAAGATGAAATCTGGAAGTAAGAAGCCAACACATCATTTGGTAAGAATTATTTTAAAAATATCTTAATATTAATTTTTAGATTGAAATAATTGTATGTTAGATGTCTGGATTGTTTACTTTGACAAGAAAGAATGTTCTAAAATATATATTTAGACAAGCTAATAAATGTTAAAACGACCCATTAGAATTTGTTAAGGTTCCTAGTTATCTGAAACTTAATCGTTACGAGTGACGTCTTATTTATTTACTTATTTGATATTGTAAAATGCGGTATGTAAATAAGGATATATATATATATAGTCACAGTGTTTAGTTTTTGTTTTGTTTTTTTTTTCTAGGAACGTCTTTATGACGAGGAAGTATTTCCTGGCTATGAATAAATGCCAAAACTACTTGCCGTATCAGGGTCACTTCCGCTTTGTAGAGTGCGAAACGTATACATCGAGTAAAACCATCACTAGCAGAAATATGAAACTGGTTTAAGAACCGGAAGATGCGGGTGGGTGTCTTAGTAATCTTTCTGTTATTCATCCTTCAGACAGGTGAGAGATGATTGCTCTTTATTTTATTTTTTTTTATTTAATTTATTTAATTTGTTTATTTTATTGAACGAAGCCCTGTTTTATGTGCATATGTCTATATTTACAAGCGGTACGTTATCATTTAAAATCAAATTTGTAAAATACATCAAAAAAAAATCTGGATGTTACTTAAAAGTTGAATTATCAGTTTAGCACTACAAGAAATATATATATTTTTTTTTCTCTTATCGAAAGCAAAAGTTAGGCTTCAAAATGAGAGTCAAACATTGTCAAATTTTAAATGTGAGACAATTATTGCAGTAAAGTTGGCAACATATTCAAAGATTCGGCTTTTCCGGATTAATAACTCGTCCTGGGATAATTTATTCTACAAAACAGACACCTCTCCGCAACCACAGCAAGGCGGACAGTGAGCTACAACCGCAGTTTCCTCAAAAAGATTCTCCTGTCGCGCTGGGAGAATCACATTGGGCCCTATGCGGAGCTCGCTCCTCCATGAATGCTTAGAAACCGTCTGCAAGTTACAACACCGTAGAAATAATCAGAGAAAAATATTCAAAAGTGTCACCAAGGACAGTGGGATTATTGTCAAATTAATTTCATGTGTATCTCATCTCATGTCTTTCATACCACGTTTATTAGATTTGAAAATAATACTTTTTTTGGGACTTTCCCAATGCCTAAATGACAAGTAAAACCTCTATGTTATTATTACAATAAGTATAAAATGAGCAATGCCCACATTATGGATCATTGTAGTGCCACAAAACTTGTAGCACACCTCGATAACTCCATCTAGTTCTGACTACAACTCTTACTTTGGAAATATGTGCTAACCTCTATTTATCTCTATTTTTCAGTGTTATAATTAGCATAGTCTTCATGTATTGTTGAACTACCTTTTTTTCAGTAAAAAGAATTCAGACTTTCTATTAGTAAATTTGCTCTTGTGTATATGAGATTTATCCATAAATAAAAACATATTTATAAAGAAGAAATCACCACCATTGCTATCATTAGGAGTGTGGAGACCAAAAATAACATTCTTATAGTCAAGACGGAAATCAGGAAAGATAAGAACACTGTCTTCAGGTTTGAGTTCGAGGAAGCTTGTATCTCACAGATCTCTGTTCATCCCATCATCTGGAAAAAGGAAAATATTGCACAAATGCAAATAGCCACGAGCCATGTAGAAAACTATGCAAACATGTAGACAAAGGTTCTCTAGATAAATGACACCAAAACATAACTTCCTGGCCTCCATGTCGGTTGTAAACAACATGCATCATCCTGTATGTCTACGTGGTAACACATAGGGGCAGCATCTTGATGTGATGAGGTTGGTTTTCTTCAGCAGATCCAGGAAAGCCTATTAGAGTTGATATTAGTCTTAATAATACAGAAGTTTTTGGGGGGTTTTTTCAGGTCAGTTGGCTCCCATAAGAACAAGTGAGACTGTGTGGGCAGCAGTGGGAGGCCAAGCCTCTCTAAGCTTTCAGCTCACTGAAGAAAAAGATGTTCTCCAGATCACCTGGCAGAAAGTGCTTCCCGATGGGGAACAAAATATGGCCACCTACACCAAGAAATATGGTTACAGAGTCAGAGCTGGTTTTGAGAAGTTGGATTTTCAATGTAAAGATCTTCAGAGCTGCTCCATGGTGATCAGGGAGGTGATGGAGGAGGATGGAGGCTGCTATCAATGTCTGTTTAACACCTATCCTAGAGGAGCAGTGATTGTTAGGACCTGCCTCAGACTCTATGGTGAGTAAAGGAGACAAGATGTGGAGCATCAACACATCTGAAAGCAATTAACCTGATGATTCTGTAGATGTTTAATAATATTCATCAAAGTTTCCATGTTTGTTCTCCTCCCAGAGCTGCATGAACCCGTCCTTGATGTCAGCAGATCAAACTCTCCTGCAGAGTCAGTCGTGTCCTGTTCAGCCACAGGTCGACCTGCTCCCACTGTATCACTGACTGTTCTACAGCAGAACATCAGCTTCTCCCACTACAACAGCAGCAGTGTGACCCACAGCAACGGTACAGTCACCGTCACCACCACAGCTCTGCTGTCAGCTTCCAGCAGCACACAGGTTGGATGTTCAGTGTCAGTGCTCTCTGCTGCTCCCAGAGAGAAGCTGATCAATGTTCCTGGATTTAAAGAAACATCTAACGAGGGTGAGGAATTTTTTTTAAAGATATCACACTTTGTTTTCACTTTTACATCTGGTCACATTATCGCCACAAAATTACATTTGTTCACATGGGATTTTATGTGATGCATTAGCATTGTTGGGAAAATTACTTTAAAAAGCAACTAGTTATAGTTAGTAGTTATCTCTCCAAAAAAGTAATTCAGTTACTTAGCAAAGTAACTATGTAGTTACTTTTTTATGATCTAAAGTGTTGAGGAATTTGGAAAGGTTTTATTGTTTTTTGAATTTTTAATACAACTAGTGGTTTAGTTATGGAATATGTGTGCACTTTGACTAGTGAGTTGCTATATATTCATTTAGATCTGATTATGTTTCTTGTTTACAATAAAAAAAAATGTTACAGAATTTTTGTTTTAAAAATTGACAGCCTTCAATTGGCTATATTATATGCATGAATAGAATTAAATGTGGGTATCACTAATCCATAAAATAAAAACTAACTGAACTCTATGATCCCAGTAGCTTTGCGTGAAAAAATGTAAACCATGCAAGTGAAATCATTATAGCCCGAAGAAAGTAAAGAAACTGATTAAAAGCAGCAGCTGTCAGCCAGTGTTCCAACCAATGTTTATAAAGTCTTCATTCCTGCACATAATGAGTAAATCCCAGAAACATTCAGCGCTTTCTGTCAAGGCATCAATGGCGCCATCATGTCTCCTCTGTGCTCATGCTGAAGTAGCAAAAATAACATAGTTACTGTAACACGTTACTTTTTAACTAATGCATTAGTTCCACCACTGTGGATTAGTACAAACTGGAAAGACTCACACAAAAGACAGGCAATGATGAGAAGTCTTATTGGAATGAGAAATGCAGATTTTGTTGCTTTTAAACCGTCTGCTGCCCCAGTTGAAGAAACACCTTTTCTGAAACCCTTGAATAAAGCTCGCCATCAAACACTGAATGCCGACTGCAAGTAGCCGTCTGTGCAGCAGACATTTTGTATCAGGCGAGTTTCAGAACAGATCAGAAGAGCTAGCTTACGCTGCTGCCATCTGGATTTATTGTCTTGTATACTTTATTTGTTTTCAGAAAGTTAAGTGATTAGATTACACTGATTAGACACCTTGTGAAATAATTGAATTCGATATTAAGATCTGAAGATTTTGCTACAGACATTATAGTTCTGTTTAGCCACTTACATAAAGTTAGCATACAGATCAGCAGGATGTGACCTGTCTTTGCTTCACATGCTAACATCTTCTTGTTTTTGAGATATATATTTGCCATATATATTTGGGTCAATAACCTGTGAAATACTGATCAGCAAATGTGCTTTTAAAAGCTTTCAGACTTTGTCCTGTGTATGAAGACGGGATATGTATAAGATATTTATATATAAGTGGTGAAAGGAAAAAATGTGGAAGCCTGTCAGTTGAAGAAAAGTGTTAAAAGTTTGGCGGGATTTAGTATGGATCGCATTTACCACAGATTTTCCTCTCTGTGTCGTTTTAGCTGTCAAGGATTTAAATGAGAACGATCCATTCTGGTCAGAGTGGAAGCGCCACAGAGCTAAGCTACTAAGTGTTTGGTACTCGCAAGGTTGACTGCTTCATGGCGTCACACTTCGGAAATGCATCTATAAAAGCTACCAAGAAATGACATAAGAAACCAAGTCAGATTCAGGGTTATAATACAAAACATTATAATTGTAATACATTTCATTTAAGGTCTCTGCTACCAATGAAGCTGTTAAGACTGGCGGTGGAAGTTTAGAGAGGTGGTGTATTCCTGTGTTAGAATGGTCTAGTATGATGCTCAAGCTACAGATCATATTTATACGGAAGTGCATTGCATTCACTGGATTACAAAAATAAAAAATAGACACATTATCTCGTAATCAGATCAGGATCTGATTACGAGATGTGATTGTCGTTTCGTCAGCAAACAGTCTCCTTGTTAGCTACGCTACCTGAATGATAGCTTAACGACAGCAACTCAGTGTTTCTGTTACCATGGTAACGACGTCGCAAGGCAAAACATAACAAAGCCACAGTCGTAAATAAACCAGATTTTTTATTTACTTATTGACATATTTATATATGAATTTACATCTTATTTGATGTGCAGTTAGTTGTTCTGAGCGCAGCAGTGGCCAATCTGGCATATTTTGTTATCTCGTAATATCTCGTAATTTCGAGATAAGGTGTCTTATTTTTTTTCCATATATATATATGTTTATGTATGTTACTTTATTTTTCAGAGAATTTCTTTCCACTTTAAAGGGATATACTTTTGTTTCATCACCTAAAATCCCCATTAAATAAATGTGAAGGTTCTGGCTGAATTAGGAGAAAACGTGGAAAAAGAATAAAGCTGAGACTGAGTGGTTCTGTCATTTATTTTTTGGACAGTTTTGGACAAAGACTCTGGAGGTCATTACAAAGTTATTGGTAAGTTTGGGCTTTGTGACCTTTTTTCATTATTAGTCATACCTCTAACATGTGTTGCTCTTTCTCTAAAGGATGGTGTTTGATGAGCATGATGTTGAGTGTAATGGCTTTATTTATTTTCCTGCACAGAAGAACTACTCAGAACAGGTACTATTATCAAACAACTTAACGATTTATTGGTTATGGCTTTGTTGTTCTTAAACCCTGCATGTGTCACACAGGGGCCTTCAAACAGAGAATAATACTGATAACCAAGCAAGAACCCCTCAGTAGGTCTCTTATATGTTCATTTATCATTAATACAGATCAGATATTCTCTATTTTATTTCTTTAAGTATTTACATTTTCATTGATATCACATTTGAAAACTCGAGGATATTTCATTTCAAAGCAAATTTTTCTTTTAAGGGATGAAGAACAGCCTCTGCTCCAAAGAAACACTGAGGAGCAGACATGTAGGTGGAGAAAACCCATAAAGCAAGTTTCATCACCAGAAATGCCAACACCACCTGACATTGGGGATAAACTTCAGAGACTCAATAGAAGAAAATCTATTTAAAATATTTATTTAAGAAATTAAGTGTATGTAAAGTGTAAATTTTTTCTTAGAGATTGATTGAGTCTAACCTGAAATTTTAAACATGACCCTCCTGTGTCCTTAAAACTAATAAGATTTCTAAGATTACATTTCTATTTAACTTATGCTATTTGTCATGATGGGCTTAAGGTGTCGAACCCACATGCAGAACACCACAGTTAACAGAGGAAAAGTTCAAACAGTTTATTTATAATAAACAATGGTAACAGGTTCTGGTTCGGTTCAGGTTCTGGTTCTGGTTC
>JAUZNJ010032503.1:0-13642 GCA_034780135.1 Jordanella pulchra | reverse complement strand
GTGTGCTACTGCTTGGGTGGAAAGAAAACCAGCAGCCACACGGCCCTTTCTGGAACCACTTTGACACCCCTGCTGTAAAGCTTTTTCTTTGTGAACACCTTATTCAGCTCAATAATGTATTTTTCAGATGCCGTCGAAAGGTATTGTCTCGTTTTCAGAATATTTTCTGTAAACCAGAGTTATGGAACTCCCATTTGATAAGAAATTTCTGATATATTCATGTCATACATTTGCACCAGCATACTGATATCTAAAGTCAGTAGGTAGGGTCATGTCATGCTATCTCACCATCTTTAGTACCTGATGCAGTTGCCAATGAGTGTACAATCTTTGGGGGACTTTGAAGCAGTTACAAAATTTAATTTAAACTTGGTAAATTTGTGCATGCTTTTTATCTTTAAATTCTTCACAAAAAACATGTTTGTGTATTATTCACCTCTTTTTTTGCATATTTTTATTGTGACTAACTGCATGTGCTTTCTTTCATTCCTTTTACCATGAAAACTGGCTTAGATCTCACCTGCTTAACTGTTTCTTTCTTAGGCAGAGCTGTTCTCTGTTACAGTAACTTTTACAATATAGAAAATATTTATGGATTATGATTTTATGTTCCTTTTGTTCTGTCTCCTTTAACCCCCAGTCAGCCTAGGTAGAAGGCCGCTCATACTGAGCCTGGTTCTACTGAAGGTTTTTTTACAGTTAAAAGGGAGTTTTTCCTATCCACTGTCACTGCATGCATGCTCGGTGTAAAGGATTGCTATAGAATCAACAACATGATGTAAGTGAATGCTTACTGTCTCTAAATAGTATGACTACTCAGAAGGACTGAATCTTGCAGTCAATGACTTGATGCAATCAGCAAGTTTTTCTCGGATAGGAAACCTTTAACCAATCTGACTGTATGTTCTGATTAAATTGTATCTGTAGAGTGCTTTGAGATGGCATGTGTTATGAATTGACACAATATAAATAGATGTTATTGAAAAGAAATGTATGTACACAATCACTGTATAAATTAACTAGAAATATCTATTATTGTCCTTCAGTGGTGATTTTCAGGTGTACCAACAGCTAGGTATATTATTGTAGAAACATTAAGATTCATACAAAGATCAAACACAAAAAATGTGAGACTCTACAGTTATGAAAATTGAATGTGCTATTTTTATAACACGTGTATGTTTATTTCTGAAATGAAATTGAAACAAAAGAGTTTTTGAAAGAATGAAGAAAACTGTTCAAATAAGGGCAGGAATATAAACATTAATTCAGACAGGATGTTAACAGGTATTGAAATATATTTTACTAATTTTTACTGGACTAAAAATTGTATCTCAAAAATATTTAGTCATAGAGTAACTTACAAACCAAAACATCAAGATATTTGCAAGTTTGACAATTTTAACAATAATGAGATATCAGTTTTGCTTTATTGAAGAAACTTATGTAAGTTTTTACTCAAAAATATATTTAAAATAGCATTTTGTTTGACCGTTCATGACTAAAACATTGTTTGATGAGCAGACTGACACCTCAGTAGTTAGGTGCCGATGCATCTTTAAGACTGTAGCCTATTTACCTGAATTGCCTTTGGGTAAGAATTCCTGCACTGTTCTGCATATGTGACGTCACGGATGTCCATGTTGAATGGGTCAGACCTGGTAAACACTCGTTATATTCAAGATGGATTTAGTGGACACTCAGAATTGACTGGGAGCCAGCTCAACTCAGAAACCAATGTCCACTCCACATTGACATTGGTTTGAAAAACTTGAAAAAAAAAAACTTGGACTTGAAAAAAGCACACAAAAAACCTTGTCAAGTATGAGTGCGAGCTACAAGAATGAGCAGAAGGGCGCTGCAGTTATGTGTTGACACAGTTGACACAATCATTAGTAAAGTCCATAATACCTCTTTAAGTAAACATCTGATCAAAAAGGTGTACATCACAATCATTGGTCATTAAGTGGCATCTTAGTAGTTCTTAGTATGTAAGATGGAGAAGAAAGACATTTCAAATAGAAATTTATAAATGTTTTCCTTTCTTTTTAAGTTCAAAGAACAGATATTCCTGTTTTGAAAATATTTAAATGGTTCAGATGAGTTTATTTGCCTCTGCTTTCCACTGTCCCCTCACCCAAGGATTGAACCCATTTTTAAAGTTGCCATTTATATTAGTGTAGAAACATACAGGAGGAAAAAGCACAATTGGTGAGGATGGTTGGTAGATTTTGCTTTTGATGGTAATGAAATGTGAAAAGGGTGAACCTCGCTTTCCTCATGCATGCGCTAGACTTAATGTAAACCAGCTATACTGTAGAGGGGAAATGTGATTTTTGGCAGGCTGAGATGTGGTTTACAGTGTCATGCTTGCTCTCCCTCACACGCCAGCTGAGGCTGACCTGATGTGGACTTCTAGAGGCCTATACTCCTGTTTTTTGGCTATATGTTTTCACTGTCAAAGTGATTGGTTTTTATAACATTTACTCTACACTCTTGAAGCGAGAGTCCCCTAAGATGCAAGGACTTAGTATTCCCCAGTTACTAGTATTTATCTAGCTTTTAGCTCCTGATTTGTTTGTCTTTGGTTTCTTTGCTAGCCCTTTAGTTCCTATTAGTTTTCTTTGTTTCACAGGTAACTAACCCGTAATTCCCTTAAGGTTGGGCTGTGTGTTCCTAAGTTAGTAATTTGTTGGTGTTTCACTGCTAGAAATTTAAGGTTTGTCTTCCAAACCAGATGGTTTTCAAATAAAAAAGAACGAAAATGAAATGAAATAAGATATATAAAACTCTCATAGTATTTCCATTTTTAGGTGAAGCATTAGCATTTATCTTGTTGAAGAAACATACACTATAATCCAGCAAGTATCTGCTTACCCGTATTGACTTGCATATGAATTCAAGTGACATCCTGCTTTGCATCCATAGGATTATGATGACGTTAGTTCACTCTTGCAATTACAGTATAACAGCTTCATCTCCTTTAGGAAGGCTGTGGACATAGTTTAGAAGAACATGTGAGAGATCAGGACTGATGCATTTCTATAAAGAATAGCTCTCAGTCAGTGCTCTAATTCATCCCAGAGGTGTCCTATTGGGTTAAGGTCAGGACTTTGTACTCAGGACCAACTGTGCTCATTCACCCTAAACTCTTGCATCCCTGTATTTATGGACCTTGCTGTGTGCAATGCTGCAAATTATTGCCGGAAGAGAAAATGGCCATCTTCAGTCTTGTACCATAGATTTTGGAGCATGAAATTGTCCTTGATATGCCGAAACAATCAGATTTCCTTTCACTGTCATGAGGGGCATAAATTCACTTCCTGAAAAACAACTCAACAACATCATCTCAACCCCAGCAAACTTTAAATATGGCACAATAAAGTGAAACATCTACTGTTCTTCCAATACCTCCAAAACCTGGACTTATCTATCAGATCACCAGATAAAGGCTTGTTACTCGAAAAAATGCACCTCCACTGCTCTAGAGTCCAGTGGTTACGTGCTTTACACAAATGCACCCATGCATTATATTGCATTTGGTAATGAATGGCTTGGATCCAGCTACTTGGCCAACAAAACCCATTCCATGAAGCTCTCTACCCTCTTTGTAGCATAGAGAGTTAGAGACCTCTATTGACTTTAGATGTCAGTCTCCTCAGCCCCTGCCCTATCAATTTAAGTGGCCTACCACTTAATGACTGAGTTGTTCTTATTCCAGATTGTTTCAACTCTTTTTATGATACCCGGTTAAAATTGGAGCAAATTTCAGGACTGGACTTGTTAATCAGGTGACATCCTTCCACAGTAACATAATGGAAATACCTGAGCTCCTGCTAGTAACCCATCTTTCACAAATGTCAATAGAAACAGTCTGCATTCTTAAACTTTTACACCTGTAGCCATTTGCAGTAAGTGATTAGAACACCCTGTTTTAGTTATTTGGGTAAGAGAGCAAATAGTTTTCACAATGTAGAGGTGTTATAGGAAGTCCCTGGACATGTATAGGGCTCTTTATCATGTGTAATATTGGAATTAGACACAATTTCAACTCATTCTAAAGCAGCTGTCGATTATTTCCCACTTTTTAAAGTATAAAACTGTAATGAACACACAGACTCAGGACATGAGAATTCTGCTAGAAAGTTTAAAAGATTTATTAAAAGTAAATCCTCTGGATAATAGCATGTAGTCAGTAGTTTGACAGGAACAGGAACCACTAGGGAGGGAGAGATATTGTAGGTGACTGGGATGAGCTGAACCATTTCAATAACTCTAAGAGAAAAGGCCACTAACTTTCTCAGCACTCTCGTGGAGATGTGAATCCTTTATTTTGGTTCCTCAGTGAGTGCTGATGGCAGGGTGATGAATTCACTGCAGGTGAAGAGGAGGCGAAAAAGACTGCCTCTCTTCACAGCAAAAGCCACAAACAGAATGGGCAAACAGATCCAAAGGGGTGAGACTTGAGGGGAGCAGTCAGTGATCAGAAAAAGGGACAAGGTCCAGAACATCAAAAAGTGAGAGAATCCAATAAGGGCAAGGCAAGAGGGGGGAATGTGGGAACAGATCACCAATGGTAGCTTTAAAAGCCAAGAGACAAGGTGAGTTGAGTTGCCCTGATTCGGATTGGGCATGGTTGGCACTGGTGGGGAAAAAAAAGAGCACTCAGCTTGCAGTGAGGAGCAGAGCAGAATGTAAACATGAATGATCAGTCTGGCTAGAATCATAAGATAGAGTTTCATATATATTATTGTCTTGCTAATGACTAGTGGCAATGACTGGTTGGAATGAATCAGGAACGACTTCAATAGTCATGTTAAAACACGAACTGAACCAACCAACAAGGCAATTCCTTTACTGGTCCATTTTTATTCCTTCAATCACTTGTGGTTATGAAATGTAGATTGGAACTAACAAAATTAAATTCCAGATATCAGAGCTGAAACGTATTATAATCTTCTTTATTTGTTACAAGAAAAAAATACTTTAAACCATAAGGGTTAAACTCCCAAAGTTATGCATGTAGCCTGTCCATAAAGAACAGTATGCTGCAATAATGCAGCGCCTGGGAGCATTCTGGGGCTAAGAATCTTATTCTGAGAGCTCCAGGATTCAAATTAGAAAACTTGCAGCCATCATGAGATTCAAGTTCTCTAATCTAACCACTAGACTGCAGCCTCCCCTATATTAGCTACTTACATAGGTTGTCTGGACTCATTCTTATGCTATGTTTACACTGAACGTATTTTGATTGTCAAAAAGGTGTCCAACTCCCTATCTTGGATAGGATTCTAGGGGTGGTGGTTAACACCTACAGTATATTTATCTCCATTTTCTCCAGCGAAATTTAGAACTGAAGAAGCCTCTTGGATGAGAGCTGAAAAGTCTTGTGGAAATCTTTATGTCAAGTTACCTAAACTGAAATTTTCAAGCTTGACCATCACCTGGATGACTGAGAACCTTCACAGATATACATAATAAGTGTTTTTTATGTGGTAACAACAATATAAAATCTAACATATTTTACCAGCAAGTTGCCATATTTTATGTATTTTAAACTGTTTTGCCACAGTCCATTAACAAAAAAATTTGAATGAAGTGATTATAGGATTCCTTATTTCTTTTGCTAAAATCCAAACTCCTGTCCTATTATATAGACATAGTGGAGTGTAACAACTTTAAATATACATATATACACATTTAAATATCATTGATAATTTCCAATGGTCTTATGTGGACAGCTCTGCAGGAGCAGAGGTGAGTTGCCTGGATGCAGTGACTGTCTCCCTGCCAACTCCAAGATCAGCTTTTCAGATTGGTTTTACTGATTTCAAACTTTATCATCTGATGCTTTCTTTGAGCTTGATGGGCGTCAATGTGCCCCTTGGTGTGCTTCCACCATAGACTTTGCATGTAAACCAGTCTCCCCTGACACTCAAAGCCCATTGTGAAACCAGCATTAGATATACGTAAACTCCTTACTTACTTAGAGTAGAGACTCTGCTTTTTTCTGTCGTAGGAGTCTGTTGATGTGTAAACGGGTACCTCCCTTTAAGAGCTGTCCTGTCTTAATATTCCTGAGAGGAGGTATAGAAGAATGAACTCAGATTAACATAAAAGATGAGAAGTAATGATTGATGATTTTTCAGCAGATCTTAGGTTTTCTCTTTTTCTCTTTTTTTTAATCTCTTTTCGCTTTTTTGGTCAGATGGGGGAGAAAACTTAACTTTCACAATCTTTTTCACCCAGTTTACTTAATAATATTTTACCTAGTAGGTCTTTAAAAGTGGGGCTTTATAGTTTTACGCTCTTTGGATTAAATAGCATTTTTATGATTATTAAAGAAATATCACTGACTGAACTAGACTCTTTACCTCTTTACCATTTTATGTTTGAATTAAAGTCTGGTACTGAAGTGAAATTTTAATGTGCTGATTAAAAGTTAAAGATAATGCCCAAAGAATATCAAACATGTAGACAACCAGTTAGAAGACACCACTGTAAGCAATGTGAGGCTGAGGTAATTAAAGAATCCTTTTTCCAAATGTTTGTCAAGCTTTGGGGACTGTGGAGCAAAGCTGGTTAAAAAGGGAATCGTAATTTGACAGAGAATCATGAACATTTAGGAAACTGGATATGGCGTAATGAGCGCTGGGACCAATTTGTAGCAGTCTTGTGGAAACAGTTAACCATAGAAATGTAATATTTGTCAAACCTCTGCTTCTGACTTCATCGCAGTCCTGAGACGGGGCACCGGGGCAAGGGAATGAAACTAATGAGCATGTGTCGCTGCAAGCACAACATGGAGACCAAATACTGTGGAGAGAGCACTAACACATTCACATTAAGTGGGAAAAACAATGTCAAACATGAGCTTAATTTTCTCATATTGCACTACTTCACATTATCTAACAACTACATAGCATATGGGTTAAAGTAGACCTACTTTAGATTTGGGAAGGTGGAATTAAATTATGGAATTTTGATTATCTCTCTGGGCCGCTCATTTGCTCTGATAGTGATGTCTGATCTACAGCATTTTTTTGAACAGTTCTTTTTCTTTCTAGTAGAACCAGGGAGGCAAAGTTTAATGGATTGCACAAAAGTGAAATCAATCATCTTAAAGGTCTTAAATCCTGCTTGTTTAAGTTTTCCAAGTCAACTATAGGCATATAGTGTATAAGCTGAAATATTGCCATTGGTTGCATTGGCACTATGGATTATAAATTCATTATGAAATATCTTGTTTTCTCCCATTTTGGAAAAAAAACCACTTTCTTCACTCTGACGCTGCCTGTGGCTGCCACCCATTTTATGACAATAAGGCTCCACTTTAAGAAGTCTGAACAATGTCTGAGACATTTCGCAGTCACAAAAGAACATTTTCACAACTTAGACACTTGCTAAAAAGACAGCAACCTTGTTCTGCCTCAAGTGACCGATTGTTGATCTGAGAGAGTCACCGTGTTTATTACTGGGTGAAGGCAATTTGTTTATCCCAGGGGAGGGAGGGGCTGCTTCTCAGAGAGCAAAAATCATGGGGATTACTCAGACATGCATGAATCAAATAAACTACTACTTTTCACGTGATTTTAATGAATTCATATCATCATGACACAATTAAAAGTGTAATAACTGGTTTTGTATGAGTTAGACCCTTTAAATAGTTTTAGACTCAGAGCTTTATCAGGTCTTTTATTTTCCTTTTTGTGTGTCTGCCTCCATCTTCCTAAACCTCCAGTTGGCCTCAGCAGAAGACTTCTCACACTGAGCCTGTTTCTGCTGGAGGTTTCTTCCTGTTAAGAGGGAGTTTTTCCTCTCCACTGTTACATCATGTATGCTCATTGTAAGGGATTGTTTCAATGACAAAATGCAATGATCTACGGTCGCTACAGGAGGAGCGAATGCTGCAGAGTGAATGACTCGACAATATCAGCTGATTTTAGATAAAAAACTTTAACCAAGCTGTCTGTATTACTTTGATTAAATTGTCTCTGTATAATGTCTTGAAATGACATGTGTTGTGAATTTGTGCTGTCTAAATAAACTGAACTGAATCACAAACCTACCGAGACATGTTTTTTTTAGTAAGCATGATAGGCCACCCTTGAAGAAAACGGGCTGCTGAAGATTAAGGCTGGGAAAATGACCGTAAAAATAAAGCCAAAGTTACCATGGAAGCAAGATCTTAATCTTATTTAAAAGCTGTGGCCAACTTGAAAACTGCTCTCCATTAGTTTAACTGAACTGAATTTAGGTTTCTAGAAGTTCAAAGCTTGTGAAAACATGACACAGATCACTAGTGATTCTTGTGAAAACACATACAAGTTTGGTTGCTATATGACACAATGTGGAAAGGTTTCAGGGATGTGAGTGCAGACTGCAAATCCCTTATTTTTAGTGAGCGCTTAAGTGGTCTTGAGTGTCCCAAAGCTTAAGCAGCTGCATACTTTACTTGTACCACAGGCCAGTTTCTACTTATAGTATGATTTCCAAAGTTATCGGAGTACAGAAACATTTTTAAGGTAAAGTTTCAAAGTTTGCTGTTTTTTCTTTTTTATTGGAGGACTGATTCATTTTATACAGGGAAAGTTGATTTCAAAGAGAAATGAGCTTCCTCCTTTATGTCTATTAGCATTTTATTCCACAGGTGGAGACCACCCTCGCTGTAGACTAAAGGCAAGATACAGAAATGCTGGCAAAAGCACATTACCACACAAACATACCTGCGTGCGAACACAAATCCAGAATGATCTGCAGACACACCTGTGGAAGAAATATGCAGGCAAACACATATTTAGTGGTGAAATAATTTCTGGAAACTTAAGTAAATGCTGCCTTTTAAATTAAAGTTTTTTTCTTTTTTTTCTTTTATCACAGTGAGGCCCCAGTTGATTGAGATGACATGGCAGGTTTGAGAATGTCAGAGAGGTTGTTGTCTACAACTACACACACACATGCCTGCCACACACATACATACTCACTCCCAGAGCGCTGTATACCCACAGCTGTCTGTGGAGAGACCACACACACACATATACGCACCCTTGTGCTTTTACACACATGCAACAAACTGAGTCACAATCAAGACTACTGATCTCTATCACACGTGTCCACTTACACCCATATGGGATGCAGTGAGGGTAACTGTGTGTGGGATCAGTGGGAACACTGGTGGTGACTGCAATCAGCTCCAGAGACACGTTTGATCTTTTAAAGTTTGCTGAGTCTTTTTCACTTTATCAATAAAACTGGCAGAAAGAAGCCGCATGACATCTCTGATGCATTTCCTCGTGGGTTTTTACATTCTTTATAAAGTAAGGCCTCCTTCAGAGAATGTTCAATAATAACTGGGTCATTTCCAGTGTGGGAAAGAGAAGCAAAGCCATACACAACAAAACCCATCCATTTTCCCTCCTGTATTTGTTCCTGCATTTCGTCGCTCCCACTGTCTGCTTCCTCTCTCCCTCCTTTCGCTGGGATCCTGGGGAAAGTCCCACTTGCTTTCTTCATCTCTCTTTCCCTCTTTGCATTCTTTTACTAAGTGGAAGCCACCCCCCACCACCACTTTGCATGAACTCCAGGAGTTCATGTGGGTCATGGGTACAAGAAAATAACAATTTCTAATTGGAAGTGTCCAAAGTGCCCTAAAAGAGATATCCCTCTCTATATATAAAACAATAGACAGCATAGTTCAGGGAGCTGCAAACATGCTGGGGCTGTGTTGCCCTGTATGTGTGTGTGTGTGTATAAGCATGAGTTTTCCTTCAATTGCTTGAGCAGCTGCACGCCTCTTTACAGGCGCAGAGCAATCAGTGAGTTCCAGCTGCACATTTCTCTCACTCAGCGGACTGAAACCATTTTGCCTTGTTAAGCTCCTAACTGATATCTTATTGCAATATGAAGTTTGGCAAACTTACATATAGGGAGCAAATGAATACATACACTTCTTGTTGCTAATCATAAAAATCGCATTAAGGTTCTCGGTGTCAGAAAAGACTGATTTCTTTAAAGGTTTACAAAAAGACATGAGAGGTGTTGCAGAGACAATTTGTGTTGTTTCAGTGTTTCCCTTATGGAGCTGATAGTTACAGGAAAACCATTTAGCGTCAGTTGTTGCAAAACTCACAGTTGTACAAGTTTGTTGTGTAGGAACAAGGATAATTCATTCCTCTTTGTTTTATAAACAATTATGGGAAATCTAATATATTTTTATTGCACAGATTATGAAAAACTTTTTTCACTGCAGGTTTGTTGGTTGCAGTTGTAGATCTAAGTGAGCTCTGATGAAAGTAACATACAAAGTTGCAGCTGCATAAGATCTACTCAAATTTCCATAACAACAGAAGCAGTGGAAATTTTATCTCAGTATAAATCCAGCTGTCCTGTTGAGGACTCAGAAGTTTGATTTGAAAAAGCAGCACCAACTCAAGACCTAAGAAAGGAGTAGAAAGATCAAGGAGAAGGTTTTGAGTGGTTTAAAGCAGGGTTAGGCTCAACATCTACATGCCAAGCTTTAGGCACCTCAAAGACTACTAAATCTACAGTCGTATCCAATAGCCTAAAGTATGGGTTCTAATAAGGCTTGCTTATCATATTAAAAGTAATATTTGAAAATTAAAATTGTTCTTTGAACTTGTCAGCTGTAATATTCTAAAAATAAATTTCAGATTTTCTTAAGTGGTAAGTTGAAAATCATCATAGATTATGAAAATAAATACTTATTGATGGTTTTTACTGAAATAAATATATTTTTAATTACTATTTGAATTTACTGGATATATTTGCCTTAACCTAAGACAGGGTGGACAGAGTATAATGGCAAGCATATCAAAACAAGTTCAACAGTCTAAACTAACATGCCATGGAAGGACAGCATTTTTCAGAGAAATAGAGAAGAGGTCCATGATAAGACTACAGGTGCTGCAAAGATCCACAGCTCAAATAGGAGAATCTGCTCATAAGGCAATGCTTTGTCTGAGTTGTACAGCAGAATGAGAGAAAGAAACTCTTAGAAGAAAGCTAATCAATGTCCTGTCTGCAGTTTGCCACAACCTCTGGGGTTGATGCGGCACACCTAACTACAAATCATGAAACAAACTTCTGAGTCAGAGGTTTAGGTTCATCCTTCTTTATCTACTACACAGATGTGCACTAATTTGTGTTGATCTCTAAAGTCTTTTCCTGTCTACATCAAAGTTATGTCAAATTGTTAGCTGGAGGTAAAACAACTGGAGATGGCTAATACAAACCAGCAAAGGGTTGGCTACACAAGGAACTTAAATGAGCATATTGTTTTGTTGTTGGTTGCCAGAATTGACAGGATACAATTTGAAGTTTTATTCTCTGCCTGCTGCCACTGCAAGACAAACAAACAAAAAGAAAAACCCTGATACAGTAAATGTGCAAGCGATAACACTGAGAGTCAAACATGCTCTTGTATGCAGTTCAAACTTCTTACCAGGTAAATTAAGGTAAATAAAATAATGTCTTTGTTGGTACTAATTATGGTTTGCTTAAATATCTTTACCAGCTATGCAAGGATTGTTTGCCATCAATATTTCTTCTGTTACAATGGCCCAAGCCAGCTACAAGCCTCCGCTGCTCTACTCTCATCAGCTACACCTGTTGATCTGCCTTTAAAAACCTCTTTCAGATCACAGACTGACTCCAGATTATTTTCGAGCCCTATGGTGAGAGTTTTCCAGCGTATCTTCTGCCTGCCTTCCTTTTACGACCTGTTCCACTTCAAGACGTTGCCTTTTGCCCGTTTCCCTTTCAGATCTATTTCTGTGTCTTCTGGTTCTAACCCCTGCCTCCTAGTTACTTGGATTTTGGATTACGGAATGGATACTTCTCTGACATCTGATCTCCTGATGCTGACCTCTGCTTCCATTATGACCCTGATTCTGGATTTCCGACTGGAACCTATTCTATTATCGGATCTCCCGGCTCTGACCACTGCTTTGCTTCGCCCAACCTCTATTAGGATCAACCCGAAAGATTTGGTGCTCACTCACCGCTAGAGCCGCATTCCGGAGCCTCCTCTCAGGAGCCGGACTGCTCACGTGCTGGCTGTTCAGCCGCACTTCTGGATTCATCCCTGTTTCCTGTTGAGAAGATATGGTCACTGCTGCACTTTCTCGCCGTTGATCCAGACGCTCCAAATAATAAACTGTCAAACTTTTTCCCGGTTGTCTGGTTTGAATTCTGGGTCGGCAATTTTCACCCACCCGTTACAGGTAGAACATCTGATTGTCCTCTGCTTTTAGTTAGCAGGGTGTAGATTTCACCCCGCTCAACCAAAGCTAATCCTGTTAGCTCTCGGGTCTATCGAGCCGGTTCTGTCCTTTAAAGTTAACTTCTTTAAATAAACATTCTGGCACCAAATAAATAACCCTAGATAATCAGATAAACTCAGCTATTCTACAGCTGCATTTGTTGTAAAAACAAAAAAAGAAAAAAAAAATTGATAGATGCCAATGTTAAAGTGCTGAGGGGGAATCTTTCTGACTCCGCCCACAAAAATATGTCATGATATTGATTAGCTGAAAAGGTGTCTATTCCAAACTACTTTATAAATAAAAATAAGTGAGCTGTTGGTCGTCATAAAGCAAAAAGTAAAACCATTAATGGGTTTGATAATCTTTTCAATACATTGTGAATGTGTTGTATTCAGAAGCTGACTTATGACCACTAAGTGAGTATTTAACCCTTTAAAGCCTTAACCATGAAATAGTTGACAGAAAATTCAGATTTTTTCTAATGAGTTGTCATTGAATTCTATGACAAATTATGAAAAAAACATAAATTCTGTATAAGTTAAAGTTGATTATTATTTGCATAAATTTTGATACATTACGCATTTCCGTATAATCTTTTATACATTTTCTGTTCCCTACATATTTCTGATTTATTATGTCGGGTTCTCAAGAGTGAAAATATCCAACTGATGATGCAGAGGTCTAAAAAAATTCATGTATCAAATATGATACACTTGGCTTTAAAGGGTTAAAGGAGGATAAAAGGCTTTGGGAGGTGTCATGAATCAAGTGACACCATGCAACTGTCCCTATGGATTCCAATTTATTTAGTGACCCTTACTTTCTTTATTTAATCATATACAACACAAGTTTTGTGCAGTTTTTGTTTTTCGGCTTATATTTAAAAAATACTTTGTTAACACTATGTTATGATTATGTTAACAAACAAAATTGTCCTTTTCCTTGTCAGTGGTTCTAATCCTTTTAAAGCCCTCTAACATTAACCATTCCTCCAAGAAGCAAAAATTAGGAAGTTCTGGAGGGAAGCATAGACATCCCTCTTCCTAGTGACATTCCTTGGCTCATCCTTATGGGATCTACAAACTTTTCAAGGCCCAAAGTGTAATATGATCCTGCCACTGAACTCTAGAGGCTTTTGGTTAAAGATGCCAAAAGGTAGATGTTGGGATCCGGAGTTTCTGTGTTTTTCCACCGTCCTCCAGCAGAGCGCGCCGTGGGTCTCCTGGGCTGGAGCCCTCAGCACACCTGGGAATCATCAGCTCATCAGCAGACCCAGCACTCTTAAGCAGCAGTCAGACCTCGCTTCGACGCTGCAGTGTTGAACTAGTTTGGTTAGCACCTAAGCCTCTGAACCTGCT
>JAUZNJ010032502.1:0-10032 GCA_034780135.1 Jordanella pulchra | reverse complement strand
ATACATTAAAAATAAGATGAAGAAACAACATTTTTATTTTTTTAAGTAGTACTCTGGTGAGGCCCTTGAACATTGAATATATGTGGGCCTAGAATATAAACGTCCCTCAGTTTTTTTGTATTTTTAAAGGAATTTCAATTCTTATTTTGTTAAGAAAAAAAAATTAAGTGTAAATTCATAAGTGTATTGCTTATAAAAATCCTGCACCATTGAAGATAATAAAAAAACAAACAAAAAAAAATATGAATGGCCAAATGCCAAGCCTTTTTCTAATGTTTCTACAGCAAATATATAAATAGTAGCCCTAATTAATTCTTGTTCCATCCACTGTCATATTTCACAGTGCTCTGGGTTGCAGAAATTTGGGCACACTTACTCAACAACCTCAAAATAGAACCACAATGTTACTGTGCAAGTAGATGTGTCTTGTAGTCCACCCTTGTGGAGAAAGTAGAGAGACCCCACTGAGGAAGTAATGTAAAGAGTACCGGGAGTGGTATGTCAAGGGGCCATGCAAAGTTGTTTAGTGCAAAGTTGTATCATGTTGAAACTGCAGATGTCTGTGAGTAAGTTTTCTTGTGGCTATGTTAAAAATATACCTGCATGCAACTATGTGTGATTTAAATCAGTGCTCAATGTTCGTGGTTCATGTTAAATCTGTGTGTGTATACTTGCATACTTTGAAGCTAGCAATAAATCCAATAATTAGCTCAGACAACAGGAGCGGGATGACAAAATTAAAAAAATTGGGTTGGAAAATAAAGAAATGATATCAAAATGTGATATAAAAAAGCAAGGAAAGCTGACTTCCTGCTCCCACACACAGAGCAGTTACTGCAGAAATTCCAGATAAGAATGTTTCTTTTCTTATTCTACTAACATTGCTTTGCATTTGCCGTGACAAAGCCTGAATACCAATTGCACTTCTCTGCCTTTTTTACCAGAGATAGACATTAAAAACAAGGTTAGTGGGAATCAAAACAGCAACAAATAGATGGGGTGGCTAATGGGAGACTTTACGTAGATGGAAAAGTTAGATGGTGAAACATGAGGTTTGATGGACCAAAGCTGTTTTAATGTTGACCACTGTAAAGGACATTTTTTGTAGTGGACTTACAGATTGTTTTTTTTTATCAACATCTTGGTAAAAATATTCTCTTTTGATATACAGAAAAGTAGGGCAACACAACCCTCAAGAGCACTATGCCCTAATCTGAAGCATGCTAATGTTACCATGTTGACATTAATTACACTTCTGCAAATGATTGTTATTGTAAGTCCCTGACCCTGTCCAAGGAAAGTAATTTCCCAGAAGATTTCACTGTTGTTAACAAAAAATGTGTTGATGGCAACAAATTATTTGCATCTAATCATGTTCAATATGTTGATGATAGTGGTGTGTTTTAGCTTAAAGCGTCTGGTGATTTTAGAGACCATTAATAAAACTCCGTGGTGAGCTTTGCTTCTCATAGATGGAATATTTTACTCTACCAGTTGCACAATACCTCCAACTAGAGCAGGGTATTCACTTTTCTTTAGGTAACTAACTTGTTTTTTTTTTTATCAGATATTTGGTAAACTGAAATAACAACTAGAGAGCCAACCCAATAATTTCTATACAAGAAAACAGAAAAGAACCAAATAGACAAACTCTGCTAGGACCTAAGATGAGAATCACTGATTGGCTTATTCTATTCCTTAAACCAAAATCAAAATGAACTTATATTTTATAAGGAGGAACTTTCCCTTTTATTATTTTAGTTGATATTAATCAAGCACTGTCCCATTTTTATCGTTACTGATTTAACATGATTACTTCTATGGTTGAGATTAGTTTTTGTTATACCCTGCAGTGTATAACACGGTTGGGAAGTGAGGTGTAGGTCGTGCTTTTGTAAATAAAACATAAGCATAGACAACACCAGGCAGATTATACTTAAGCCTTTCAGCCAAAAACAGCCCAATCAAAGCTATCATCTGTTTCTGTAAATTTCAATGGACCTGATAGGTGTGTATTTGTAAGGCACAACTAGACAAGGAACCTCTGACTGGTTGTCAAACCCGGCAGTCTGGAAGCACGATGTTGCTTTTGTAATCACTAAAAAACAGTAAGTAGGTTTTTTGTTTTTCATGTCACAGATATGTTAAGGAACTTGAGGATATTTTTGTTTGTTTGTTTGTTTGTTTTGTTGGCAGTATGGACAAGAGTTATGATAATGGCCCTCACAACATTTTGGATGCTTTGTATGTATGGATCAAGTCATTACATACAAACAGAAAGAGTTGTGTCCGCAAAGTCAAGCTTGCTTCAAATGCAAGTTGAACTGAACTAGGGCTTCCATTTTATCAATATTCCTATTTGTTATGTCCTGGGGCTAATAATTCTTAAGGCATTCTTGGGGAAAGGGGGTTTCTGTTTAAGGTGGATCAAGGTTACATCTTCACTTTTTGCAGATGCCTTTGAAGGCTCCTGGGGTGACAGTAAGCTCCTACAACTCTACAGAATTTGCTCCCTAAAGGTTAGGGTCAATCTGAGGGGTTCGACATTTTGATGGCTTGTTCATGACAAAAGGTAGGATGAAATTATATAAATGGATTGGGGCCTCAAGTGATGAAAATAACAATCACCATAGGTCGGCCTCACTCAACCTTAATAATCAAATGACAAATTCCATTATCCAAAAAGATCTAGAAGAAGAGCTACTCTGCATCAAAGGCATCAAGTTGTGGTAGGAATGCCCATAGTTTTGGTTTTCTTGACATGTCCTGCTGGGTAGCCATGACATTCCTAGAGATGGAGCTCCATAGGGCTGCTTGGGAGATGCAAGTCAGTATGAACCTCTTAACTTTGTGACCCAATCTCAGATACTGTGAGTATAACTAAATGGATGAATAATTAGGAACATGCAAAATTGTTTTGTCACAAGCCATTCAGTGGATAGAAAAGAACAAGTGACAACAATATCTCTGTCAAAATCGTTTTACTCTCCATGGGAATGTAAGTACAGTAAGGTGACCACACATTCTTTAACAATGTGCATCTTAAAGCCACAGCTGACCATCAGCTGGTAATATTAGCCTTGGCCTGATGATACTTCTGCTATTGAAGCCAATGAATAATTTATCATTCATAACACGATGCAGTGAGCACATATTCTCCATTATAGCACATCCACTATCTCTGCTTCAGCTGTATCCGCAGGCTTTATAGCTAATGTACACACGATGTGGACATGCATACACATAAAGCTGAATCCACACACGCCCTCATAAAGAGAATATTTCCTCTACATACTTGACTTCCTCCAACCTCTCCTTTTTCCTGCATCTCCATTTTTCCTGTCTTTTGTTATGCAAAATGCTGTCCCCACAGCAAACAGAGCTGTTGCCTCTGAACGAACAGAAACAGGGAGCACAATGAGAATTCAGGTTGTGATGAAAGTAAAGAAAAGCAATGGACATTGATGTGTTCAAGCCTTCCGAGGGGTGCATGCAGGAGGCAGCGTGCTTTTTTAAAAAAATCCCAAAACAGCAACGATGTGTCACCTTTTGCTGTGATGTGCAGAATATTATTCTCTTCCCGCATCGACTTCCTCTCCCAATTCTTTTGTAAAAGGGAGTATGATTTTTTTTAATGTGTGCTTGTTGGAGTCAGTTAGTAAGTACTGCATCTTTAGGAGGAACAACAACTTGGAAAAACCTCTGTTGATGAGCGTGTTGCTCTTTATCCATCTATCTTGGGACTTTATGCCCTGTTCTTTGCTGCATTGTAAGACATTGATGAATTATTTGAATACAGAACATGTCTACTCTTAATGGTTCTCTAGGTTTTTAAAGTGACAGAATACAATATATGTTTAAAGGCAGCAAAATAAGGAAAAAATGTTTCAACTACTTTTTTAATAATTTCACATTCACATACATTTACTCAGTATGTGACATATTTTTAGACTATGATTTAGGTTAAACAATTGGGTATCATTCTACAAGCTTCTCATAATAGTTAACTGACATTTTTTTTTTTTCCTAAGGGCATATGTACCTGATTTAGACTTGTAGGTCATCGTGCTAATTAACACATTTCCTGCACTAACTACCAATATTCTTTGTGACTGAAACCAGGAATTCAGTATATGATCATGATATTCTTCCCTTCTGGTGCCATCTGTTTGGTGAACTACACCAGTCTCTCTTGCTGTGTAACACCTTTAGAACATGAAGCTGCCAACTTTTGTTTCACAGCTAAGATGGGGTCTTCCTTTATTATTAAATCTTTGAATTGTCATTTACCAAATGCATTAGATATAGTTACATCAAACCACATGAAAGGTCTTGAAACACATCTCACTTCTTTCTGTTTTTTTTTACATTACGACATCATTTGTAAGAGCTTTCTTTCTGCCCATGCTTGGTAGAGTGACTTTTTTACTGTTTATAGTTCCACTATTTCTAGCTTTAGCTAACATCTTGGCAAGTTCTTCTGCTATTTTTCTGGAGCTGATATGCACTCAACAAAACACACTCATGTTCGGGACACAAAACCAGTCTCCTTCTTGATGGTGCAGTGTGATGACTTGGAACTGATAAAGTTAGTAAAGAGTAAACGTTGCTACAAAGTCATGACATCATCTTTTGGACTTAACTAAATAGTTTAAAGGTTTCCACAAAACAGGCTTATATTGGAAACAAAAAGACTTTCACTCATTTTTTCTGTTTTTTTTTTTTTTGACTATTTAACAATGTCAGTTTTAGCAGCTCCCAATAGAAAAATGATGTTTGTTAAACTAGATAAACATTTTCTACAAAAACTTTTCTTTTATAATTTTTGAATTTAGCAAATTTAAATCATTGTTATTTGTCTAAATTATATAAAATGCATAATCTCCATATAATTTAATGTTAGTAAAAAAGTTTTACAGTGTTACACTGTATATCAAGCAGTCTGTGTTATATTGTCTTTTCTGTTCTTCTAGTTGATGGATCTGACCAAATTACTTCTTGAAATATTTATATCGCTCTGTTGTTTGTAAAGACAATTTATGGTTTCAAATAATTTGTCTATTCTACTTATAGTCTACCCTAAGTTGTTATGTGAATTTAAAAAAATTAAAAACTGATGATCTTGTCTCCCATCACAATGTTTTATTTTATGGTAGTGAATGTCTGATGGGTCTTTGTGTCCTATAGCTCAGCAGTAGTTTTAATCTCAGGACTCGCCAATGGATGCAACTTTTTCCTATTTTTATCTTCCACTCCTACAAAGATTTTACCTCTGTTCTACCCTTTTCCTATCTGTTGAAATCACTCTTACTGTAGTGTTAAAAAAAAAAAAAACATTACAAATGTCTTTGGGACCCTTTAAATACTGTGAGATATCAGTGTCTTTGTCATGTAATACTGTACCGTTTTCAAGTTTACTGTGCCAGACAGGTTCTATTTAAGTGAGTCATTGATTCTATTGATTTAGCACTAATAAGCCCTATGGTTGATTACAATTCGGGTGGGGGGCAGTTACTGTTTTACATTGGATCAATATGGTATAGAAATAACCTTTTCTTTAATTAATAAAATAATAATTTAAAGGCTGCATGTTATATGTATTCCAATTATTTTGGTCTGTTATTTAAATTCTACTTAGTTTTGGCAAAAACAGAACTTTGGAGAAAATCCTTTTTTTTTTTTTTTTGCAGCATGCTAAATGGTCTACAATAGATAAAGATGGAGGAGTAAGGTGTCAGGAGCAAGCCAGAAACAAAATTAACTGGGATTCTGTCAGAGTTTATAGCCACCAAAGGGGTATTAAGTAGAACTTATTTCCTTTTTTTATCAGGAAAGTGGAAAGTCCTAAACAAAGCCATCATTTAAATAAATAGGTGGATTTTATTTTGTTTACTTGGATTTTCTCTCTGCCATCCATTAGTCTGAATAAACCCAGACCTAGGCCCCATAGATCTAGATGTATTACCCCAAAGTTAAAGTACACCTAAAATGCTGACAACAGACTTTACAAGACTAATCACAGCTATAAATATTTTTCTTTAAAACCCAGAACTTAGAATAAATGTTGCAGACAATTTGGACTCTAGGAGCTAAGAGTTGTGCTGCATTACTACCAGGGTAGATCGGATTTCCCTGAAAAGATTGGGGTCCGACATCTGTCTCTGAGAGGTCATATCAGCTGCCTTCAAGGTTGTATCAGCTAAAGAAGCAATTCAGTAGTGACTCACAAACGAGAAATAAAACTCACCTGGGCAGAAATGGTTAAATTGAATTAATTGTGCCACATATATTTTTTTTTTCTTCTTATCGGGGCTCTGTGGAGCGAACCAAACTCATTTCCTCATCATTTTTATATGTGCAAGCAAATGTTAAAAGTGATGTACTTTAGTTTTCTTGAACAATTTTCATAGAGGTTCTTGCAAAATTAGCATTTGGTTTATCTGGGAATCCCTATGAGCTGAGAATACAACTGCCGACATCTGCTGTTTTTCCACTGACCCAAGAAAATGAAGACTGCCCGCAACATAACCCTTTCCTTAAACTTGAAATTGCTTCCTAGAGGTTCTGACGTGGCATCGGAGTCAATCTCCACTGTCCTCACATTGGGGTAGGTGAATGGGTTGGTGGCAGTGATTATTTCAAAGTTATTTCAGTACTTTCTGGCATGCCGCCTTCCTCTTCCTCTCTCTGGTTGCGTTGCACCTGAGGCACCAGATTTGTGATATCTCTTCAACCTTGGGGTTTGGCAGTTTGGTGTGTTATCACTGTTGACACACTTTCAGAAGCACTCCCACACACTGGAATGATGCACATGGGCAGGTGTTGCGTTGCGCAGATAAAGAAGATTGCGATGCTCTCCGTGTTGATGCACCTCCTGGGCATGGGTCAGAAACAAACCTAATTGTCACACCCTGAAAAATGACAGAAATACAATTTCATACTTTTTCCCATTAGGAGTCCTGCTCTATAGATTGTTTTTTCATGTCTCATAGGAATCCAACTTTCACTTTGGCTGTATGACTTCCAATACATTTCTGCATACTACACTTTGTATTTCATGTATTAAAATCCATTTTAAATTGATGAAACACACAAAAGTCATATTGATGTTGCTCATGCAGCAGTGCTATTTGCTGTCTTTCCTATACAGGTAGGTAACTTATCTCCTCCCTTATCATTATCTGCTCCCCCCACTCATAAATCTGTGTGTTGATAGTGCTTCTCTGGCATGCTAATGCATATTCATAGGCACAAAACCTAAATATTCATGAGCAAATGTCTGGCCAAACACCTCTCTCACCCCTCCCTCCTGTAGAACAGTGAAATATAAGACCCAGTTTGCCTTTTTATGTGCTTGTTTTCACTGCAGTTTGTGGCAGTGGGTGGGGAGTGTTTTTTCTTGAAGGAATGATATATTTGCATGTCTCTTGGAAGGAGAATTATGAGTGCAGAAGTTTTCTTGCAACTATACATAAGGCTTCACGGAGGTAGTTTCCATATTTTTCTTTCTCCTTTGTTTTGTGCTGCTTACAAATTTTCCCGAGGCTTGTTGTTGGAAATGAAAAATGAGCAGAGTAACAAGTTTTGATAGGTTTATTTTCCAGAGATGGCACACATATATCAGGGTTACAAAAGAATAAATGACATATTACCATACAAATTAGAGATGTACTGCCACCCCTCCTGCTTTCGACCACAATGTGATGGTAAATTTGATGTGTTTTAGCTAGCAAAAAGCAATGCCTCCCAGTTATAAATCAGATTCTCAAAAATTGTTAGGTATTGGAACCAGTTTTACAAATTCATATCCTAACTCAACATAAAAAATAAACTGTGTATGGCCCATGCATCCTCCTTCTTATTCCTATGGAAATTAGGTGCTGTTAATGGCTATACTCTATAATATGACTTAAACAGGCCACAAAAAAAGAGAAAAATAAAAAATCTTTAAAAAAAACAAACAAAAACCCTTTACTTATCCACTTTATATATTCTCCAGATGAATAACCCAAAATCAGACTGACACAGGGTGCAGGAAACAAGAGTTTGAATGCAAGGATGTCATACACAAGTAGAGGTTGTCAAATTCGGATGTCATTTTTTATTATATACAAGTGGTTGCCACATACATACCATGAGTTTGGTTACAGGAAACAGATTACTGAATAGCATTTAAATGTGACATTTGTTCTGACATTTAGAGACTCACTTTAAGTAATTCTCCAGCTTTAACCTTTTTTCGGGGCCTTTTTGAAATAAAATAATCACTGTGGTTACTCTAGGGGAACCAGTGTACCACATTTTCTACAGCCCTACTGACACAACAAATACCTAAATACTTCTCGTCTTGTAAACATTAGCAAAATAGCTGACTGAAAGTTAATTATGTGCAATTATGTATTGCTATTTATTTTTAATAAAGAACTGGATAAAGAATACTTATACTTTCTGTTGTGAACTGCTTCAAAGATTAAATAGCAATTGTTCACCTCCTAAAGGCAATGTGTTTATGTAGAGATAACCTGTCAATGTGCTGTCAGAATTAGAAATTAAGAAAATTTGGGATAAACTGCTACTGCTGAACTATAGACCTATTGTAAACCTCACTTTCATGAGTAAGATCACTGAAAAAGCTCTATTTCAAAAGCTAAACACCTTCCTAACGTCCAGCTGCTTCAATGTCTTCTAGTCAGACTTCCATTGTCACCATGGTAAGCAGACAGCCCTTGCCAATGTTTTCAATAACATCTGTAAAAATACAGACTGTGGAAGAACCACAGTGTTGCTTTTGTAGCATCGAACTCTGTTGATCACTCCATTTTATTAGAACGCACAGAGAACTGGGTTAGCCTTTCTTCTATAGCCATGGACTGGTTTAAATCCTACTTAAAGGACAAGGCATTTTTTGTGTCAGTAGGTAACTTTACATCAGAGACCACATTATCACCCTAATTCATCTTGATATACATCAATATATGTTACCATAACCATACAGACGACACATAGTTGTATGTAACAATATCACCAGGTGAGTATAAACCCTAGGGATGGGAATTGATAAGATTTTCACGATTCCAATTCCCTCATCGATTCTTTGAAACGATTTGATTCCTTATCGATTCTCTTATCGATTCCAATTCGAGGGAAAAAGGAGAACAAAAAGTTTGATGATCAGCATCAAATTTGTTTACTTAACTATCACACGACCTTACAAACTCAACAAGGTCAAGATGTCCACAGCCAATGTGCAACTGAAGTAACATTTATCTTTTTAAATAAAAAATGAATATAACAGCAAACTTAAATACACCAGATGGGTTGTTTAGAATAAAAGGAAATGTCTCGTCATCACAGTCATCTAAATCTAATGAAGAAGGCATCTGTTTAATGAAAAAGCATTACTGTACAATTTCAGGAAATAAACTCATCTCTCCCTGATTTAAATAAACGAGCGTCCCCTTTCTTTCGCTCCCTAAACTGCGGAGCAACTTTGTAGCATATTTCGTTACATCCATTGCAATAGCGAGAATCCAGCTATCAGTAGTCCTAATTAAACATGCCAGCAATGAAGGGCTGGATTAACGAGAAAGGCACGCCCCCTAATAACCCCCTCCTTTGTTCAATGATTTTTAAATAATTAATTTCCATTTTACTGTGTGAAATAAGTATTTGATACACCAGAAAAATTAAACTTAATATTTGGTATAGAAACCTTTGTTTGCAATTACAGAGATCAGACGTTTCCTGTAGTTCTTTACCAGCCGGGATTTTGGCCCACTCCTCCATACAGATCTCCTCCAGAGCCTTCAGGTTTCGGGGCTGTCACTGATCAGCATCAGAATCTGATTTTTCAAACCCGTATCCTTCCATGCCGATATATCTCACTATCAAAACCAAACCCATTTTACCCACAATTGTCCCCATTTAAATTCAACTATTGGCAAGGCCACTCCATGACCTTAAGATGTTTCCTACGGAGCCACTCTTTAGTTGCCCTGGCTGTGTGTTTTGGGTCGTTATCATGCTGGAAGA
>JAUZNJ010032501.1:0-13644 GCA_034780135.1 Jordanella pulchra | reverse complement strand
CTCTGATGAGCTGATCGCCCTCAGCTGTGCAGAGGGCTCCAGCCCAGGAGACCCACGGCGCACTCTGCTGGATGGAAAATGGAGCGGCAGGCTCCGGATCCCAACATTGAAGAGCCAGATCCAGATTGCAGAGATGAGGCAAACTCCTTTAAATTAAAGTTGAAGTGTTTACCATTTTTTTTTTTTTTTATCAACTTTTTTTTTTAATAGCTTCAAGGTCATGTGTGACCCATAGTTGCTAAAGCAAGACAAATTGTAAGTAATTTTCAGCCCCACCTTGTAGTCATTCTGGAGACGCTGTGCGTTCTGTTCCATCGTTGTCTGCAGGTGAAGTTCAACAGAAAAGTTTCACCTAAGCCTTCCTCTAACCTTTAAGTAACCACTCTCATGCTATCTGGTCCTCCTCGGCTCCACTGGCTTCATCACCTCGTCCAATGCCTTCTAGTTCTCACCTTTCTACAACAGTAAAACCCAAAGGATTCAGATTCTTTTTCTTAAGCTCAGACCTTTACCATAAGTCCCATCCATTCATCTGACCAATCTCTACCTTGTTGCAGAAAACTCATTTACCTCTCCTCCCCCGAAATATGCTGCCGCCATTTGGTGCCGAACCAACTCTCCAGTTCCTTGAGTTTAATAAACTCTTTTTTTTAACCTTCTCTGTGGTTGTTGCCCATTTCCTTTAAGCTATGACAACAACTGCAGCCCTGCACAGCCTTGTTAAACCTCTATGCTAATAATTTATCGTATTGCCCTTCTTAGTTATAAGTAAAATCATTTTAAGAGCACTTATTTTCAGATTTTTTTGTGTAATTAAGAAATGTAAATTTTACATTTTTTTTCATCAAACTCATTATTATTAGCTGTTATTTCAACTCAAAAACTCGTAACCAACCATTGTCCTAAAAGTGTTTTTAGCATAAGATGATTTTTAGCGGAGGAACATGAAAAATTAGGTTGCTGTCCATTATTCTACAGTTCACAGCAAAAATCTCTTATATCGGGCTAAAAAGTCTTTTAGATCTTGTTTTGAAATTGATATACCAAGCAAAGGCACAATCTGTTATTCTGGGAATATTCATCTCAAAATAAATGCAATAATTTGCCAGGGCAGAAAAATAAATTCACTTCTTAATATCATAATACTTATTGTCATAACAAGAAGTCTTACCAAGTGCCACTGTCTTATTGCACTTATTTTTGAAAACAATTTCCTCATAAGTATAATAATCTTGAGAATCATCTCTCTCTTACTATATCAATCTCAGAAAGAGTTTTGGGGCTAGATCCAAGTCTTGGTTAAAAGGAGATTTTTTGAAGTGTTTTCTTTCAATGCAATTGTTTTTAAACTAAGTCACTGCAGGGTAATATACTGTATATGTATTTATTTCTGGTGCAAAAACTGCTAAAGAGAATAAGCATGTGCTGTATTGCAGAGAGGTTCTAATAAACATAGCATTAGTTTGATTTTGACACTTAAGTGCTACATCTAATTGTTCTGCAGTTTCTTAGGAAACGCCTGGGTTTCATGGCACCTTCAGATCTGCTAACTAGAAATTCAAAGTGTCACATTCACAAGCAGCTTCCTCCATGCTATCTTATGATTATTTGAGCTTCAATAAAATGTCAAAAATAGGCGATATTTAACATTTTTGCTTTTTAACAATTCATTACAATTTAAGATCCCTTTTTACAAATTAAATGGATAGAGAACAAAAAGAATAGACATAAAATATTGGTACCGTTGTAGTCTGACTGAATCCCAGGCTGCTGTGTCTACTTTAAGTGGTGATCTCCCTCTGGGATGTGGAGTGCTGTGAGGCAAAGACAACTGGTTCTTATCTTGATCTGCTCAGTCAGGTATGAGAGCTCCTTGCCCAAGGGAACACCAGCAACAAGCCTCAATAGCACAGGAGGGAAACAGAATGCAGATTAATTTTCCTTTCCTTTTCACTCGCCACTGTTTGTTTTAATCATTCTGCTTGTCTTCCTCACAGCGTTTCTGGCGTCACATAGGCGCTTCTTTTTTTTAAACTAAATATCAGACAGGGAAAGGGATTACAAAGTGGTGGAGTTGTGAATCAAGCTGAGCGAGGCTCACTCACTCTGTCTCCTGTTGGAAACTCTGATGCGAGTCCTGCATGGTCTGTGTGTGCAAACAGCGGGGCACAAACACAAGCCGCTCAGCCAAGTGTGTCAGCCGTATCAGTGTGATTTAGAGTGTGAGAGATAAAAAGGTGATACTATGCTTCCAGAGCGATCGGCAAATAGATATTTTACTTTTTGAGCTGCCGCTTGTTTTCAAGCATACAGCCATTTGGTAAAATATAAAAACGACATTGTAAAAATGAGTGTAAGGATCGGTACAATTAAGTGATTGCTTATTGAGGTGGCAACAAATAAATGTCAAGAACAAATCTTCACATCATAATTCTGAAAATAAGATAAGATTGCACATTAAGTTTCCATTCTGTGTTTACGTCACTACACCATATATAAACTTGGTTAATTGGATGCATCTCAGTACCAACACGAGGCAGGCAGGCAGAGTGTGACTTCAGTTGTTTGACAGACCCAAAGGTTTGTCTTGAATAGTGAAGAGGCATGAGGGCAAACATATATTTAAAGATGACATCAAAGTCCATGGGGTGGTTACATTAAAGACACCATTGAAGACCTTTTTGACAGAAAAGCATTGAGTGTTGATATAGTTGATACTTGAGCACACACACATCACGCGTTTTGAAAATGTACGTTCTGAATGGTTATTGGAAAAAATAATCATCTTTGTATTAATAATAGAAACAAAACACACATTGATAGACAAAGGCAGTGTCGCCCCTGACCCAGTTGTGGCCCTTAGTGAAATAATATTTGGAGGCACCCCCTGTATGTGTAAAGATGCTGCTTGATGGCACAGGTGATGTGCTGACAAATATCAGCTTTGACTCTGTATGGTAAGAAATCCAGACAAGCAGATTAAAATATGTTCATCCGGCAAACTACATCATGAAGCTACTTGAAATACTAGCCTCAAAACTTCAAAATCAATTAATGTAAATATTACAATAACTAATAACAATAACAACAAAAAACAATCATGATAAAAACTACTACTGTTACTTCTACTATCCGTCACTTTTATATAGAAAATCTGAGAAGGTAAAATCAACTGAATCTCAATTCAGTTTAGTTTATGGTGCCAAAAGTAGACAAGGTGTCTGCGTCACAGACTAAAACTGGTAGATGGTTCCACAGGAGAGAAACCTAATAATTAAAAGATCTGTTTCCCTTTTCTACTTAAAAAAATTCTAAGAACAACTGGTAAACCTGCAGACTGAGAGCAAAGTGCTCAGTTAGGAACATAAGAGACGATCAGATCTCTGATATAAGGTGGGGCTTAGTTAGTTAGAGCTTTATAACAGAGAAGGAGAATTTTAAATTCTATTCATATGGAACCCAGAACTAAACTTAAATAACACCACTGCACATGACCTTTCTAGTGGTCGAGTAGTTTAGTTTCAAATACAACATTTGTTCTGCAAAAGAAAAAGAAAGATAAACCAGAACATCCGAATACATTAATACAAATATTAAGGCAGAACTTGACAGGTTCCCACCTGTTAAGTTTATAGGTGGGAACATTGTGGTGAGGACTGTATTATTGGGTATAGTACTGGCAGAAATCATGTACCTTTAGCCTTTTACATGTGTGGATTACCTGAGTTCTTACATCAGGTGAGTGATTTGATATGAACAGAAACATTAGAAGTATTGGAGTTGAGAAAAAGACTGGTGCTTGCTTAACTAAAGTGTTTGTGGTTCTCAGGTTCATTCATTGGATGCTGTTTTTAGTTGTGCCTCTCACACCCTCTGGAACCAGCTTCCTCTGAACCGTCTTGCCATCATTGAAAAAGGCCTTTTAAAAGACAAATTAAAGACTCTTTGATTCAAAAGGTTTTTGAAGTTTTTAGCAGATTGTTTTAGGTCAATTTCCTTTCTTTTTAGCTTTTTAAGTGTTACAATTTTGCTGATGTGCACTTTGTTTTCCTTATTTGCACTTTATTAATCAGTTTATCAGTAAACATTAAGTTTATCAGCTGCAAGCTATGGTCCAGTGGTATGAGTTTGGGAATGAAGACTTGTGCTAAAGATACTTATTATAAGATGATTCCAAGCTATAAATATTATTTTGTTTCTTTAATTCTCCAGTCAGTTATTCTGTGATTATTAAAATTATCATTGTTATTATTGTAAGAAAATAAACATTAAAAATAATAGATATCTGCCAATTCTATCCTGAATGTTCAGTTTGGATGGCTGTTAACTTGTAGAGTATTTAATCACTGAACCATACTCAGTAATAAAAACAAAAGGGGTACTTTGTACTTCTTATTATTTAAGGAATGCATTTGATTAAAGCCCTGTGACGAGTAAACTAAGAATTTTCACCCCTTGGTCACCATAAACAGTTGTTTAATCTTTTTGTTTGTTTGTTTGTTTGTTTGTTTGTTTCTGTTTTTGTTTTTGTTTTTTTGTCTTTTCATAATATACTAAAAGTACTTTAAGCAACACAGAGCTGTCTCTGGCTGAAGTCTTCATGTTCCTTGCTCAAGAAATATCTCTGGTTGCTTTCTGCTGATCTGCAATGAAACAAAATGTATCTATGCATCCAAGCATGCAGTCCAACTCTGGCATCCCAGCAGAGCTGATAAAACCCCCCTGCAACTGTTGCTGCATTGCTATTCTTAAGCTTAACTTCTACAAAAACACCTGTGTAAAAAGTGGGTTGCTGCAATTTGTGGGCAGATTAATAAACTGTTAATTCCTATATTTAAAAAAAAAAGCTTAAAACTGCTTTTAAATCTATCTGGAGGGACTAAAGGATTTTACACCCTATTTCCAATTGAAGACCTGTTGGATTACAGCTGTTTTGCGATCCAGGAGCAGAAAATCTATAAAGGATTTTTTTATAAAGAAGTCAGAGACATCTGTGTTTCCCGCTTTAGTGTTCGAGTGTGAAGTTTCTCACCGATCTTTGAGTAGAAACTTAGATTTCTCTTTACCTGGAGCAAATGTCACAAGGTAAATTAGTTTATTTCATTGATATTTTAAATTTTTCTTTGGTTTGGGCCTGATAAAAAGTTAATTTAAGAAGTAGTATGGTCCTAGACACCACTGTCCTTTGTAATTTAACTATACAAATTAATATAGGAACTCTAATTATACAATAAAATTCATATTCAATGTTCTTGGTGTTACATTCAGCACATTTAGACGGATATAAAGAAATAAAAAATAAATAGAATCTGAACAATCTAAACAAAAATAAAAGCATGATCTAGATCATCCAATCAGAATATTCTGTTCAAATTTTCCTTAATGGGAATCAAATTTTAATCCGAACAAGAGGGTTTGTTTTTGCTGCCTGATGATCTTATTATTCTGACTGTGGTAAACTGACTACACTGTGAATGCGCCTTATGTCAACGTAAGTGGAGACATTTCTTTTTCTTTTTCTAGATCTATGATCTAAATTTGATAAGTCTGAGAACACAGAAGAGCTTCTTTATCCTGAATAAAGCACACATCATGACCTGATAAAAAACAATTTTTCGTATTTTATACACATTATTTTTCTCCGATCATGAAATTCTTGTAGCTACTGTTGCTGCTTTAAAATGTATCCTCTGAGTATAAACGGCTTGGCCTAAATCAACCAGACTTTATCAACTGTATTAGATTTAGCTGTTAGCAATTAGCCAGCAAGGAGCCAAGTCAGATTTGCCTCAAACCTGCAGGAGGCCTGACTTCAACATTAATCATGAACGTTTTATTCTTGTTTCCTTCGCTCCAAACTCATATGCATCTTTGATTATTTACGCATCAATTGTTAGTGTTAATTTACAATCACTCACACTAAACAGTGATGCTGCATTTTAACCCATTAACTGTCCAATTCCCACTGGTAGGCCGGGTAGACTCTTAAAGAACCCTTACATTTTAGCTGTTAAGGAACAAACGCTTTATAAGTTTAAACCTTCTATTATTTCACAGAAATTGTCAAGAAATGCTCGTCTCAAAAACCCACAGATTAGTTTGTTCATTAGTTATCAGTTGATTGTGCATTCTTAGTTTTTCCTTTGTTATATTAAGCTAAAGACTTTATTAGACTTTATTAGACCATTATCTATTATTGACTATAAGAGGGAACTCTTGGGTTTATTCAATTCACACACAGATAAAGAGGTGAATGTCAAGCCGGTGCTTAAAATATCCCATTATCAAGCTCGCTAATGGTTTGATAAAAGTGAGATTTGTAGTGATTTTGATTCATAATTTTTGTTAATTAATTTCACCTTTTTATTATAATCATTGAGTGCTAGTAGCCCAGTAATAACAATCCCCTGGTGTATATTTACTCACTGTGGATGATGTTGGTTAGTATTAGACAACCTTTATTACATTTTCATAATTCCCAAAATATTCAGAAGCAAATAAAAAGAATTTTGAAACAGCATTAAAGAATACATCAGGAAAGAAACTGTGAAATGCTTTCTCTGAACATCCTTAGTGTTTCAGCACTCCTTCCTTATGGCAGCTAGGAATAATTACTGACTTGTGTTTGCCCTTTGATACTTGCCAGCTCTTCCCACCTCCAAACACAGCTGAGAAGACCCAGCTGCAACATATATGCTGTCTTACACTTGCCTCATCAAAACAAAAACCCTCATCTGAACAAACCCCCTGTTTGCCTGTCTCTTATTATTAAAGCAGAATCTGTTAGCTTCATCAATGCAGAAAGATACACAGTGAATGAGACAGATCATTAAGAGGTTCAGTGATTAGTTATGATAAACCCAAAGGGATAGGATTTAGTGTTGCATTAATAGGTGTGAGGTATCCTTGCTCTCAGCTGGGTTCATGAAGCCTTGGATCTATTGTTAGTTCAGGCTCTGGGTGAGGACACATTTCGCAGAGACCAAACTGATCCTGTTTGGTCCTGTCATGTCCGATTGTGCTCATCAACAGGCACCACAAGGACAGACCCGAATGATTTGACGTCACTGGCGGCAGCGTACGTAGAGGGGACAAAAAAAAAACTTCTCCTGCACCCTATTCTGCAGAGGAGGTGTATTTTGGTCAGAGTGCCTCATATGGTGTCAAATACGTCACGGTCTGAGGAGTGTGAACCACAGAGCAGTGAAGTAAAGTTCTCTAAGTTGCTGTCAGAACAGCCACTCATGTATCCACATGCTTTGACAGCCTCATAATTTCAGCTCAGAAACAACCAGCAATGAAGTCAGAGTATGAAACATTTCTTCACACTAGAAGTTTAAAGCTCTACTAACACAAATAGCAATATGCTGCAGATGAAGAAGAACACCTCCTTAAAAGGTATGGGCGCCTTTGGAATCTAAGCACACTTTATAAATGCCTCATTTAAATTGTTGTTGTTTTAACATTGAAATTACTTGGTTTACAAGAGTTTAAACTCGTGAGAGTTGAAACAATCTGCTTGTATGTATAATAAATTTGATTTTATTTTCTTTTATCAGTTCATTTACCAGTGAAATCAAAAAATTGTTATAGATCAACACAAATCAGTCAGTCTCATGATGTATCAAGTCAGTTTAAGGGGAGGAGTAATTCTTTGTCTTTTTAATTAAGAGCTCTGTTTCACTAAATAAAGGTTATTTCTCTGGAGAAAATGGTCGAATTGCCCATTTGAAAAATGTCCATTACAAATCAGTAGGTTGTAGTTTTTTGTCTCTCTATTTGAAATTACTCCTCCTTTAGGCCTCCTTTTCTGCCCAGAGGCAGTAAAATGTTTGTGTCATCTGCATAACATTGAACACATATACCATATTTCCATAAAATGGTTCAGAGAGAAAGCGGGTGAAGAGAAAATTAAAGTGATTACTTAGACCAGAGATCAAAACACCTTGGTCTACTGTATGAAGCGCAACAGCTGAATCTAAAAGTACGAGAAACAACACAGCTACCAGAATCAATAGCTGAATCAATATAATTAAACTTTCAGACAAAGAGTATCTTCTAAAGTGTAGATTGTTGAAGCAGCATCTTACAAACACCTGAGAGGAAGCACTTAGATAAGCTCACCAGACCGTAGGACAGGAGGGCTCACAATAACATCACTATTGGTTAATGTCTATCAACCCAAGCTTCTAGCTGTTTTAGAGCTGATTTCACGAAAGAACATTGTACCATTGGTGTACTAAGGAGCGTATAATTGTTGGTCACACCTGCAGTTATTTTCTAAAAGTGCTTTGTATTCAAGTACAAAGCACTTTTAGGAAACCTACCCAAAAGTTTCACCTCCCACCTACCCTCACCTGACTCACACTTTAAAGAGGCATGTGACTGAAACCACTTTAATGAGGGAGTTAACGACCCATCAGAACCTCTCTAACGACTATCAAGCCCCCTCCCCCCAGGTGACCTTATTGGGCCAATATGTTGGAGGGATCAGAGGCACCTCTTGTTTTGTTCTTCTTCTTTTTTTCTCCCCCTTCCCTAATTTTTGGTCACACCTACAATATATTTACCTCTGTTTATTCCCTTCATCAGTTAGTCACAATTGCACATTTAATTTAATCTTGTAAAAAAATCTACAACATTTTTCCTGTATAGTACTCTACTTGCTGCAGCTGATATGCCTGAATTTCACCTTTCATGTGAGACAATAAAGAATATTTCTATATGTATTTCTGAATCATATCTTTCTAAGTCTTAAATATTCTTATTATTACATAATATAATAATAATATGATGTTAGTAAAGCATAATTGTAAACAAAATTAAAATACTTGTTTATAGGATTAGATTCTGTATTTTATTAAACTGAGAGTCTACAAAATAATCTTATTTGATTTTGAAGTAAAACTGTTGCCGTTGTTCAGTACTGATGGCCGACAGTATGAAAGTCTTACATTATTTTAACACTGACGCAAAAAATGCAAGCACCACAGTTGTAACAATTAGGAATTTACAGAGTAGTCTTTCATTAGCCCTCTTGCGAGTTAGGAGACAGTCAATCGATTTGGTGTTGAGAGAGATGTGACAGATTCCAGTGAAACATCAATTCTGCTGCTAATTAGTTGGTGGAGCAGCTATATAAGATCTAAAAGTGCACTGAACTATACAAAATATGCATTTCAAATAAACAAGATCTCAAAGACATAAGTAGGTCTTTTTCAGGGTTTCACGATATGCAAACATTTCACATTTAAACAATACTGTCATATGTAGACATAACTTGAACACTTGATTAATGACAGCCCATTAAGGTAGCTTTCTATTCCAGTATCCAATTAAAAGCTTCCCAACAACTCCTAATAAGAGGCTTGTGGAGTTGATAAGCAACCAATTCTGAGGCTTCTGGCCCCTCGGCTTCATTAGGAGGATGTTCAACTAAAACAGAAAATTCAACACGGCGGACATCAAAGTGCCCACTCTGCAAAATGAGTAACAAACTCCTTATTAGATATGCACCAATCTCCTAGGATACAGCTGACATACACAATGATCACCCAGCAAAACTGTTGGCTGTATAATTCTCTTGAATAATGCTCAACTCAATTACAGCTCGCCAGAAGGGCAGGTGTTGGTCTGCACAGCGAGACGTGAAAGAACAGAAGGAGCGAATACAGAAGGAGTGCAGAGGAGGAATGGAACCATTTCAAGTATGAGAAAGTAGCACTTTTCAATATGAAGAAGATAAAAGTGTCTGAAAATGTGTTATACCTCATGGAATATAATTACGAATGGGTGACAAGGTAAAAAAAAAAAAAAATCCTTACTAGCAGCATATGTGAGGTTTTGACGTGCTTTTAAGCTACAATTGAGGCCCTTTTTTTTCCTCTTAATTCTGAGGGAGGTAGGGAGCAGTCCGGTGCAAAGCTGCAGCAGGGTTCGTGCCAGTTTATTGCTGTCGCAGCCCACACATTCACTTGATACAATCGCAGAGACACCAAATGCCATGAGAATGTCAAACTCAGTCTTTAAAGAAACAACCACCATGGAGGAAGAAACAGCAAGGTTTTGCCACAAAAGGTGATGAAGTCTACTTTGTCTTGAAACGTGGGAAAAGGAAGATGGGGGGCAACAAAAACAGCATATTGACAAGATGCAATTCTTGCACAGTCTTTCTGACATTTAACCTAAAAAAAAATTAAGAATACCCTCCTTTTATAACATTTACGCATATCTGAGGCTACAGCTCTCCTGTGTCTGTCTGTCAGATATGATGCTGCTGACAGCAGCTGGTTAACTAATCTTTGCAAAAACAGTAGAATCGGGGTAAGCCAGGTATAAAGCTTAAAAGACAACAAACAGTTTTGGGGTGTTATGTGTCAGACTATTTCTTGGTCTCTAGCAGTTTCCCAGCAACCGGTGAAGGCTCCAGGAGGTTGCTGCTCCAAATACACGTATTCCCAATAAAACAGCTATTTGTTATCTTCACAGTTTCCACTTGTTTTGGGGAGAGTTTTTGAAAACAGAGGCAGAGAATTTTGTCACCTTCACAGAGATGGTACTAAAAGTCTTTCCCATTTTTGAAGGATGTTCAAGTTTTCCTATGAACAGCTTTGGGTAGCAACGGTTGAGCTCAATGTAATAGCAGTGGCTGATTTAAAAGCTTTAAATTCTTCTAAGATCTTTTATTTATTTAATTGCACTGGGGACACACTACATTCAGAATTATAAGAACAAATACTATAATTTTTAATACAAGAAAGTGAATTAAAAGATAGTAAGGTTGTATAATTAATTTCTATACAAATTAGAAAATGTATATTTAAAGTATGTATATTTGCATAACAATCTTGAAAATTTTGCATTCCTGTGAATCACTACCTAACATTATTTACTGCCCTATTTGTGATTTTGGCTCCTGCACACGTATTCCAGCATCAGATGACTGGAAAATTCCCAAATTCTCCGTACAGCTCTTACAGCTGTGAGTAATTCGGCTTCATGGGGCCATCTTATGATTCAAAACGGAAAGTTAAGTATCTAATCACCCTCAAGCTGACTGTCAGTTTAGCTATTGTTTGACTCAAATGACTTTCAGTATTACTTCATGTGTTTCTGTGTTCGGTATCCATTTAAAGGCAGTTAAAGTATATGTGCCTCTTTGTCTGCCCTTTACAGACCTATTTTATGTCAAAGCATGGTTTCCCCTGAAATGTTGTTTATTTTACTCTGATTTTAAGCAAGGACACCAACATTTTTACCAGAATAAATGTCCTCTTTGATTAAACTTTAACAATGTTATGTTGAATTAGGTTGGAATCAATAATATCCAAATTATTACTATTCTGTTGATTTATTCTAAAAAAAAAAAAAAAAAAAAAAAACAAAAAAAAAACTTTGTGGTAAATCATCCATCCAGTAAATGTTTAATTTTAACAAAAAACATTTTTTCATCCGGTTAGTGATTTTATTATATTATTTAGAACTAAATTGGATTGGTTCTTTTTTAATTACTTCAGCTACAGTAACTTCTGGGAAATATGACTCTATGAGCTGAATAATGAAGGCTGACACTTTCAACATTTAAATTTTGAAAAATATATTTTTCATTTATAAAAAAAATGGTTTTATTGACAAACAAGCCAGAGAATCATTTCTGAGAGGAAGCATTGATCCATTGCTAAAGCTGTATAGATGAGCAGTAAAATATAACACAAATACCATATGTTGGATTTTAGCACATCTTTCCATCTTGGATGAAATCACTTCTGATTCTCACAATTCTAAAATAGGTCTGTGAAGCCTGACATTTAATCACCATGTTGATTTAAAAATAGACCCTGTAGTCTAGCATTAGAATAATCAAGTACAAATTGAAATAGTTCATTATGATGCTCACTTGGATTGTAATTATGTTTTGATTAACTTTGTTTTAATTTGAATCATTTTAGGACCTTGTTATAAAACCATGATCTGTTTTTTTAATTGACAATTTCTTCAGCATGAATTTTTAAAAAATGTGAGAAATGTTGATAACTTTGATGTGTCCTTTTGCCAGATGTGTTAATATTCCCGGAGCTATACGGCAGCATGATGAGGAAAAATCTTACAATGCAGACCGAGGAAAAGGTTATATTTGGAACTGGAGGAAGGAAGAGCAGCAGCTGCGATGTAAGATATCTGAAAATGGAAAGTGCTCCCAGGGGTGACAGCGTTTAAATTATTTAGTCCCCCCTTTAATATACCTCCGACGACAGCATTGTTGGGCCAAAGATCGCACCATATGTGGACCGCTGACGTCTGTGTGGCTCATAGAGCTAATGAATGCGTCTAGAGCTGTGAGCTTTGACCTTAGTTTACGTCTTGGTCCAACCATAAGCAGAGAGTAGCTTAGAGTAACATAATTCAAATGTAATTTTTATAAGTTTTTTTCCATTAGGGGACATATATTTCTAAAGCAGAAAACTGAGATATTGTTTTCCTTTTGTTTATATTTAATTATAAAACAAAAAAGATCACACCACTACTAAAGATAATCACAGTTCTGGTCAGGAGTTTAGATACATGCATGATAAGCAAGAATTACATATTAATATGAGGTGTTTAGATATTTATATAAGCTATTCATATACACAATGGAGCCAGGACCCCATCTTAATTATAGATTGGTATTTAACTGTTCTTTTTGGGGATATTTGTTATAGTTTCTGTTTGATTGTTTGGTTGCCTGGTGCAGATCGAAGTTTGAAGCATAATCCTCAAGTTTAAACAGGTCTGAGAACAACTTGTTTCCAGATGCTTAATATTAGCTTCATCTATTTCAAAACCAGTGTTGATTTGTTTGGAATATAAGCTGTGATTCTGCTTGCTAGCTTTTGATTTAGTGAGATACAAAAAATAAAAAGTTTGTTTTCCTCAGTTGTACAATTCTTCCACCACTATGCTTGACAGAAGGTATATTGTCCTTGATTCTTTAAAACACATGTTTTGTCATTGTTGCTTTATAGCTCATTATTTACCTGATTTGAATGGCTTGACTGTCGGGGTAGAAGCGATTTTCTATTATGGAAGGTATCTAGTTGAATTAAGTTTTTCTCTTATGTACCATGTCTTATTTGTGTAAAAATAGATTAATACATAAAACTGCCTTCTCTTTGGGTAATGATAATTTTAGTCAACAGTTTTTAGTTCATGAAAAACTTGAGCTCAGGTTGTTCATTTTAGGTTAAGTTCAGATCTGATAAAAGATGGATTCCACATAGACACTGATAATAACCTGCTAAGACTAAGAAGTAGGAATAAATATCTCAGGTTGACACCAAGCTTCTGGAAAGGCATCCAGACTCAGCCGTAACAAAAGCATTTGCTTGAATATTACAGAAATAATCATTATTGTTCATTAGTGGGGAAATTCAGAGTGATGAGTTCATAACAGGAGAACAGCCATTTTAGAGGACGTCTAGTCAAGAAAACGAGCAAAATTCCCACCAGATTTAAACTAGAATTTCAGATTGCAAGGAGTGACTAAAGTATTGTTTGCTGAGGGATATTTAAACCAATATCACAATGCATGGATTAAAATATCTGACCATATCTACAGCTATGCTTCACGTGTATATCACACTGAATATATATATATACATATAA
>JAUZNJ010032500.1:0-13644 GCA_034780135.1 Jordanella pulchra | reverse complement strand
CTATCTATCTATCTATCTATCTATCTATCTATCTATCTATCTATCTATCTATCTATCTATCTATAGATATATATATATATATAGATATAGATATATATATACATGCATACATTTGTATACATAGATATAGATAGATATAGATATAAAGCTAAGATCTGTTATAACGCATATTTATCTTGAGATTAATGCTCCTTTTTACAGTACCCATTTAAAAAACAAAAAAAAGACACAAATTAATGATCAGTTGGCAAAAATCAGAAAAAAGAGGTTTATCAAAACACTAAACAACAAAAAGCATAAAATTTCGAAGGGACAGTAATTAGTAAAACACAAGGCATTTCTTTCTATCTATTTTAAGCACTTTGGGGAAAGTTTAGATGTTTAAATCTATTGTTATAATAGTATACAATAAATCTTCTACTAATAATTGCCTTTATAGAAGCAACTCAAGAGTACTGCTGTCCCTAGAACTTCAGCTGCACAAATTCAATGCTGCTAGTTTAATGAAGTGTTTTACTAAACTGTATAGTTGCTAGCATTTAAACAGTGATAAGTACCAACCTTGTTATATATTGACATTGGATGGTTATATCAGTCAGCCTAAGTATCAGATTTTGACTAAACTTTTTTGTAATAACTGCTGCTTATGGGTGTCCTTTACCTTCAGTGGGGGGTCCTTGAGTTTATACAGGATGGATTGGAATGCTAATCCAATGCAAATAATGGACAATCCAATATTAGTCTTCACATCTTTGTTAGATCACCTTGATGTTAGTGACACACATGAATTGGGCCTCTGTGTTATTTTTCCTCTATTTATTAAAATCAAAAGATCCAGCAAAAGAATTTTGGAGAAAAGGAATAAGACTGCTTTTAAAACAACATTAGAAGCAGGAATGGCTAATTTGAAGATATCCATTTATGAACAGCTTCTACACAACAGCTTCTGTTGCCCTTAACAAAGAAATCTCATCCAAACCCTGATCACCATTTATTTATTTATTTACCCTTAACATCCCAGTTGTCTCTCAGTTATATACTTATTTATTTGCACTGCATTTAAGATTTGCTATTTTTTCATTTCATTGTGCTGTTTTTGCACTACAAAAATAAAATACATGATTGTAAAGCACTAGAATGTAATATTATAGTATATTAATTATATGTAATCTCTTAGCTTAGGGCTAATCTTAGTGTTACCATCCTATAACATGGTTCCCAATAAAACTGTACTCTTTCACCACCCTCTGAAAAAACGTAACCAATTTCTTTTAGACCAGCTCCAGTTCTTAACCCAAACTACGGGAACCAGTGCGGTATCGTGATAGTAGCTGATAACTTCAGTCTGCTCCAGAAATGAAACAAATGTTGTTAATCTTCTTTTAAAAGGAACACAAGAAGAAAAAATCAGACCTTTATTAGGATTCCACATTTCTGCTTTGGAATAATTCATGGTCATCAACAACTTTACAGTGGAGCCCCAAAGTTAATGAGTTATTGGAGAAAGAGGAAATACTTTCAGAAAAAGCATGAAGCATTGATTGATGATGGTGTAATAACCGTGTCACACAATACAGAGACGACTTCAGAGATATGCTGCTCTGGCTGGGTAGCAGCTATCTCATGACATTAACCTGCTCAACGATAGCAAACAACACTGGATCTGTGATGGATAACACTACGGTATATCATGCAGCATGCCAGGCGGCCCACTGTAAATACCGAGTTCCCATCGACCCCTTAATGTTTGTGCCTTCATTTGTATTGAATTTATAATAACAGTCAGAATATGAAGTGAGTTGTTTACTGGGAACGAATTCAGCAACAGGACAAACATGTGAAAGGATATCGTAATGAATGCGTACCTCACACAATCAGTAATCATTAAGTCTGATATCCTCCCATTGTTTTCAACTAATGGCCCTCCTGTTATGCTTTACATAACTCTTCCCTGAGGGGATGAGAGTCATAAAACGGCTAAGATAGTAAAAGAGGCAAAAAGCCGCAGCAACAACAACGCGGGTCCCTCCGCGGTTCTCTACGTCCTCCCCTTTGGCCTCACCCCCATCACCCCACCAGTACAGAAAAGTACAAAGTGTCCCTTGTGAAAGAGCACAGAGTTCTGAGTGTTGCTGCTTTATATCATAGTATTCTTCCTTTGTCACAGAGCAGCACACACGGACACACGCTGCTGTCCAGTCGCAGTTGTTCATTCAGCCCACTGACCTTCAGCGAGCCCCCAGGTCTTTGGCATGACGTACAAGTGGCACAGTGTGCAGAGAGACCCTGTAAAGCCCCAAATACACAGCTCCAGCATGGTGAACAATCAGAGCAGAGCGGTTCACACTGCAGCGGCTGTGCTGCCGGTTCACACACTCTCACCCCATCGTAAATATCAAGTTGGTGTTTCAGTGCAGCAAGACATGAAGCCAAACAGTGAGGAGTCTGCTCGAGTGATAACTTTTAATATCCAGACATCTTTAACCCAAGTGTGTCAAATACGTTTCCAATCATCCTTATCTCATGTAACGTTTTTTTCTTTTTCTCTGCATAAAAAAACAGCAGGTAAAAACAAGCTAGTCGGTAAAAAAACAGATCAATCTAGCAGGCATGTGCTTCACTGTCTGATGTATTAAAACACTGTTCTGAAAGTAGAAAAAGGTCTGGACAGTGATTCATAAAATGGGGAGGAACACCACTTGAAATGAGTGTCATTGTTGTTCCATGTAGACCAAATGTGAAAAGAGGTTTGGCATTTGACATGATACGATTACAGCTGTTACAGTGTTTACAGCTTGTTCACAAAAAGACAACAAAACACTCACTCATCAAGGAATAAAAGTCCATTTGTAGCAAAATAGAAACTAAAACTGTTTAATAATAAAAAAAAACTATAGATGATGTGATGTTAGTAGTTTAGCCCTCCTCTGTTCTTATCTCTAAACTGGACTCTATTACTATTTCATTTACGCTAATAGGGCCAAAACCATAGGATGCACCCACACGATGCGCAAAATCAACATGTGTGCTGTCAAATTTATTTGTGTTTTGAGTTACCATGGTGACCACTTCCAAAATTCCCATAGGAATAAATTGAGAGGTCGGGAAGCAGTCATCAAAATGTACTAGTTTTGAGGCTCACTTCAAAAAAAAAGTTCAAATTTCTGTTCATGGAGAAATTTTGTTTTGTTTTGTTTTAAAAGATACAAAAATCTATGTTGATACCAGCTACTGTTTTACCAAATGTTGCATTTAAGTACCACAAGCTGTGGAAAAAAACAGCTGGTAAAATGAACAGGACAGAAACGGGACACATTTTACTCATCAGTCACCATTTTAGGTATTTTTTTTAGACTTAGACATCTTCTTTCAAACAATGATCTTGTAAGTCTCCCAGGTCTCGCAGTAAGCTTTAAAATAAAATATATTGACGAAAATATGTTTCAAATTGTGGATGTACTTTACAAAGAAATCATGGGGGAATATCTTAAATTGTAATAATGATATAGTTGTATGCCCTGCGACAGACTGGCGTCCTGTCCTGGGTGTACCACACCTTACGCCCATAGTCTGCCAGAGATAGCCACTGGCCCAACCGCGACCCTGACGGGTGAAGCGGGAGAAGATGGATGGATGGATGGATGGATGGATGGATGGATGGATGGATGGATGGATGGATGGATAGATGGTTGGATGGATAGATGTAGTTGTAAACAATCTACATTTTTCTCCCTCATTTCATTCAGCCTTTGCAATGTTTCTAACACTCCAAATGGCCTTTTGGATCTGGGACACTATCATCTGCATATATCAGATGTGATCATCTGCAGCAAGAAAACTCAGTCCAACTAGCTGAAAACAGTTATATTCAAGGCGGTAGTTTGTGACAGTATTGTGCACTATAAAGTCCTATCATGTAATGTTAATCAGCATTACATGCACTGATTTTGAACTGGTAATATGTTTGCAACATAATGTGCTGATATAATCAGCATCTACTGCCTATTAAACATAATCTAAATTTATAACAGTAACATAAAAAGTAGAAATGTACTGAGAAAGTATCTTGTGACTAGATTTTAAGCTTGGTAAGATAGTTCCAATCACTAAAAGAAACCTATTCACTACCCAAAACAGGGTAAAGTACTTCTCCTCTGTATTAATTAGCAGTTTAAAATGAAGCTTTCACAGATACCTTCAATTTCCACACATATATTCAACATTTTAGGCAAGATCATGTTGGCTTCATTCAGGCCACTTCTTAAAGAGGAAGGATAAACCAATAACATACATTTTGCTGCGATTGATCCTTTTGAATGCTCAACCTTTTACACTGAGCAGGCTCTATGTGGAAATGTTGGCAGATATTCTATAGGAAATAAACATAGCAACTGCTAATAACAGTTAGAAATGTTTACCATGCTAAAAGAAAGTATAATAAGCTGTCTTGTTTAAAAAGAAAAGCTAAACTATCCTAAGTGTTTGTTTACATTCAGAAAAAAGTACGTGCAAGCAAAAATAAATAATTAATGACCACCAGGAAGACTGAGCAAAACATGGTTTAAACTGCAGCTTTTAAGCCTTGCTGTGTAATGGTTTTTAAAACGGACAGGTTAAAGATAAAAAAAGGTTAGAATCTGTCTACAAATCCATTGCAATTCTTTTTAAAAATTAATTAGAAAAATCGAACGATATTTCAAAGTATCCCTTTAAAAAATACTTGTTGAAAGATATATTAGAATAAGGGATATTCCATAAAACGTAAACAACTACTAGACCTTTTTCATTTACTCATCCATCACTCATTCATTTACTCATACACATCAGTTATTAAGCCCTTTGTCAGTGAAAACCTTTATGTCCATAAATTTTATGTTTTGTGGAAGGTATACCAGGAAGGGTGAATTGTAAACTCTTAATATGTAAAAAAAAAAGCTAAAGTTTAGGATTATGGCTAAAAGGCCTTTAAACCTTAAAGAGAGGAAGCCTACACTGCCTTAGGAAAGTATTCAGAGTAATACATGTTTTCATTTAGCATAAATTTTGCTCTGTTGCACCCTTGTTCCAAATGGCAATAATTTCACGTTACTTGATAATATTACACTGAAAACGCCATTACGACAATCTGAAAAAACTTTTCTGAGACTTGCAAATTTATTACAAAAAGAAACTTTGAAATCACATTTACATAAGTATCCACAGCCTTTGCCACAATGCTCAAAATTAAGTTGAAGTGCATACTGTTTCCACTAATCATCCTGGAGATGTTTCTGCAGCTTAAATTGAGCCGACCTGTGGGAAATTTAGCTGACTGGACATGATTAGGAAAGGCACACACCTGTTTATATACATTCCCACAGCTGGGAGTGAATGTTGCAGAGCAAACGCCAAGCATAAAGTCAAGGACTATAGATCGTCAGGACAGGATTGCTTTTAGGCATTAATCTGAGGAGGGATGCTAACAAATTTCTGCTCTCAAATATTTTTCTTTTGTTTTTAACATTTTTAAAATCAAGCCTTCCAGGTGCACTGCCTCACCAAATGTAAATCACCAATGAACCAGTGGAAACATGCAAGAAGTTGCTTGACAATCATAAAAAAGGAGCTTGATTTCCCCACTGATTATTTAAAAGGATAAAATGATCTTAATAACACCAATTTAAGTGCACAGAAAAGTTTTTTTTTTTTGTTCTAATCAGTCCATGATCAATCATGATCAACAATTGCCAAAAGATCACCGAAAAAAGTTTAGATGTCAAATGAACTTACCCTATTTAATGCAACACATAAGTTTTTATTTGAACTTTTCTTTTTTTGAGCATGTTGATGTTAAGAGAGGAAAAGTGTCCAACTGTGACAGTAATAGACTAGCCTCTGTAAAGAATGTGAGAATATGGGGTAGCTTACTGCTTTAAATTAACATCACCATAAAAAGAAATTTTGATGTAGCTGGCATAGTGACTTAATATCTTTTCAGCTCAAATTTCATAACCAGAGAGTATAGTAGAATCCAGTATGAAGACATCAAATGGGTCATACCTGTTTCCAGAGGAATTTGTCTTCCTGGTTCATCTGCCAGGTCGTCACCACGTGAATGATAGACAGCACTGCTCCACTAAGCACCGCAGCCCTCATCCTCACAGGAAGCAGAGTGTAGATAATGTAGATGAAGAACACGGACCACCAGATTCCTTCTGAAGCACTCCTGGGCGCCACCATGAACACTCCGAACACCTGCACTGACAACAGGACTCCAATCACCAGGTAACTGACCATCCACATGTAGTCCTGGTGGAAGCCATTGCGGTTGCAAACCACCATAAGAGCCATAAACAGAGCCATGGCCACAGACAGGGCTGATGAGTAGGCCACATCAGGAGCGGAGTGGACACAGTGGAAGGTCAGCATGATGCCGCACACGATCACAAGCACCCCCATGAGCATGGTCAAGGAGCTCTGGTTTAGCCTGAAGAAGTAACGCTGGTAAAGACGTTCCAGTTTGCGGGACTGGAATTTTTTTGACTGGAACACTCGCACCACCCTGAGCCAGCAGTCTGCAGCCGTCACCACACCTCCCGCTGCGTTGGGACTGTCATCTCCCATGTCGCCACTTCCCCCATTACATCCCCCTTTCCTGCCTTTCAATTCGCCATCCTCGAAGCCCAAGTCAACTGATTTCAGTCCAACCCCTTCCCCAGGAGCCACTACCCTCTTGCCGTAGTGATCCTCCTGCCATCCGCAGCGGACGCCAAAGTTCCCCCCACCTCCAATAGCCCCAGCCACCCCTCCACGATGGTGCTGTGGGAGGGGGGCTCCGGAAGGGGGCTCCATTGCATCTGGGTCCCGCAGACAGCTCATGTAACGCGGGCTGCAGAGAGAAGAGCCTCCCTTCCGTTTGGACTTCTTGCCATTGCGTTCACCCCACGCAGTCTTACGGTCATCCACTCGGGCAACTAGGAGACCACTGAACCAGGACATTCTGTGTGAGCAGACAAACAACAGTTAGTACTAAAGCTATGTAGTAGAACTCCCCCACCCCTTTCCCCTCCTGTAAATACCTCTAGGAGTTCTGTGTTTACCTGTCAGGGTTCTGGTACATGTTCCAGCCCTTTCCCTTACAACCGGTTCACTCATTTATCCCCCTAGTCAAAATTTTGATGAAGAGAGGAGAGGTTTGTAAAGGCCGCGCTGCACGGCCGGAGGCTGGAAGTAAACAGATGAGAGCCGATTGGCACACCAAGATCCAGATGGTTGTGCCACACCCAACGAGCAGAGCCTACTTTCAACAAGATTCAAGTGCCAGGCCTATCTCCACGGCTTTTGTTTGCTCTAGACGGGAGAAAGCAAAAGACACAGAAGAGGTTAATGTGGCAGATAGATGTTTCATTTTGTTTTAGACAATAGAATAAAATATAAAAAGGAACAAATAAGTCTGTTCTCCCTGGGTCCTGATACATATGCTTTATATTGCCTAAACTGACTAGAATGGCTTCAGCTTAAGTTGCCCCACTCCACTCATGAAACAAACTTCATTCAAATGTAATCTTCTATAAAATAAACATAAATTGCATATACTTTATTTGGTAGACAAATAGTACAGTCTGACTGGAAAATAGCATCTAAACTTTAAGAACAATCGCAAAGCACAGCAGTTATTTGTTTGTTTTTTCCAGGGTAGACCAAAAATCTTTTTGGATGGAACCCCTCCTAAAAGCATTTTGGAGTCAAACAAGAAAAGATAACAGATGGACTTCCTAAAGCTCTGTTTATAATGCCAATGATTGATAAACAGACAAGTTAAAATATCCAGATAAAAGCTGCCGGACAGACGGACATTGTCAGAGCCGTAATGTTTCATTCAAAGTGACAGTCTGTGGAAAGGTACAAATAGCAACATCTAAAAAATCACAGCAAAGGCCTTCTGGACCATGTATCTGATCTATTTTGTTTTAAAAATAAAATTCTGTTCCACTGCAACATATTAGGGAAACACACTATGACAACATAAGTGGGGGAAATTATGATGATGATATTGGTTGTAATGATGGTGATGCTGTTTTGCAATGCAGTCTCATCCAGATATGTGTTTTGGTACCTAACTCTAATTGACCCCAAATTTACTCACTCTTACTCACTCTTCACTTTCTTTACAATCATAGCAATAGAAAAAATAACCATAAACCCTACACTCCATCAGCATGTCAGCAAGTACAACTTAGATCAGGTCAACAGGTCAAATATCAGTTGCATGCAAGTCCTTACTGCATCGCACCTGAGATGTATTCACCCATCAAAGAGTCATTTGCACAGATATGATGCTTTGATGCCATTTATCTGCTGACCAATGCAGATCCTGAAAGAATTGCTGTTTTGGAGATCTGTTTCTCTAGTTGTGAAATTCATTTTAAATCCTAATACAGGCCAAATCTTCTTGGCAAACATCAGCTTTAAAGAAAAAATGTTCACTTTCTGTCTGATAGACTCCAGGTGTCTTAATAAAGGCATAGTGATCAGTGTTATTTACTTCATCTACCAGTCACAATGTTAGTCCTGATCAGTGCATATCATACCAGGAGAACTGTGAGCATATTTCTGACTGAATCATGAGGAAGGCCACATCAGCTCAGCATGCAGCAGTGGATCATCCCAGACCAGCAGGATCATCCAGGGCTGCAGAGAAAAACAGACTCTATTCACCGAATCTCTCTTTTCGTTCAGTTCCCCTCTTCCTTTGGTTGGATTGGCAAGATTCAAGGGTAACTCGCCTCGCCGACCCTTCTAAATCCTCCCACCTCTCTAAATGCCTCCCTCGCCTCCACCCCCCACCCTCCCTCAATCCGCACAAGGTCGACCAGCTCATACCCATTTGCCAGCGTCGCCTCGACGTGCTGCCAGTCGCTCGGCTCTGCTTGCATGGTGCCTTATTCAGACCCCCCACTCCCCACAAGGCGATGATGGTGGTGGGTGGGGTGGGGGTGAGGGTGAGGGTTTAGAAGGAGGAAGGCAATGGAGGGTAGGTGGGTGATCCCTGCTCTAAAAAGGGGCATTTTCAACCGGACGCTGGTCGCAAACAGCATTCACTGACTCATTCACTCCGCGACAATAGACTTCTCAGGCCGGGCATGCACCTCTCTGTCATTTCTTCACTTCACATCCATGATGATGCAAATGCAAATGCAAAAAAAAAGAAAGAAAAGGAAAGAAAAAACAACATTCGAAATTAAAACTGTTCAATATGATCTTTATTGTGTTTTGCCGTACCTGCATGCCGTGGTCATGTATCTGTCGCTCTGGTGTATGGGCGCCGTGCACACAGACGGGCCGCGTGTATTTGTGTGCATGTGTGCGTGCGTGCTTGTGTGTGTGTGTGTGCGTGGAAGGGAGAGAGAGGGCCCGCATTCAAACAGCGTAGGATTCCTGTTACATAACACCGTGGCCTATGTGACAACCACAGCAGGGACCAGAAAACCATCCCCGAGTCAGGACACAGACACGTCTCTGTCAGTCAGAGATGCACGCATTGTACATTAGCTGCAGTCAGTGTCCTTCAGTCTGCAGCAGAGCGATGCACTCCCAGGATTAAGTGCACCGACACAAATATAATAAACAAGTTATTACGGTGCTATACATTCCTCAGCATCAGCGAGGAGACATGGAGACAAACGTGTCCTAAAATCCAACCTATTTTCGTATGTTTCTGTTAAAAGTTGTCATTAAAAATAACCCGCTTTAAAAGCCTCTGGAACAGTCAGCTGCACCAAGAGGCGCAAACGCACAGCGATGCGTCCCATCCTCCTCTACCTTCTTCGCAAACACAAGCTCAGATATGTTGTTACTGGCCGCCGGTGGAGAACATGTACTGACCGTGGATCCTGCCAGCACCACCAATGTGAAAGCAGAGGCCTCACAGGGTCTGTCGCCAGCTATGTCATTCTCTCCCGCACAAATAAAGCGCTCGGCGGAGAGGTGGAAGACGCGCACACGGCCTGGAGAGAAACGGCGTATGGCGCGTTTGTATGACATACATCGGGGTTTATTTCGGCCTGCAGCGTGCGGCATTATAAAAAAAAAAGAAAAAAAAAGGATAGGGAGGGGGGAAACGGACTCACCGTGATCATCTTCTGTTTCTATTCCCGGACACGACCGCAGCTGACAATCCGGTTCTCCGCACTGGTCGGGCGGAGCGGCCAGGGTGGAGGAGCATTTGTAGCCAGGCTGGTCAAGGATGGTTCGGTTAAATTGGTCACCCTGTGGAGTATCTCCTCCTGTCGTATTCTTGCTCCACTCTCTCCTGCCTCTCCTCCCCCTGACCCTCTTGGCTTCAAGCACTACTGTCAAAGTGGAGGAAAAATAAACACCGCACTTCCGGCAGCGCCTTTTAAAATAAAACATGTGCCCTGCACATTAAGACTACCAAATAATAGAATGACCTGTTATAAATAGATCTAGCTTAGCATCATAGTCTGCTCCGTCATGAAACCTTTTGAAAAATGTTGAAACGCAGTTTAAATTTCTTTGGCCACATTCTAAATTGTTTGTGTAATTATTTATTTATTTGCATTTAACAGTTACATAGTTTCAATATAAGATGTAGTAAAGTGATTTTACTCACATTTTACAAGAAATCCTATTTTAGAGTCAGCAAAGCTTTTATTAGCAGTTTCACAACAGTGCTGTGGTAATTGGTTTTATTATGTGTAGCTGTAATAAATATGATCTCTCCTGGTAAATACTTATGCAATGTAGATTTTTGTACCATTTCACACCAGGCAGTCTCAAAATAAAATTAAAATATTCCTCATTAAAAATGGTTTCCTTTTCTTATTGCTGATATCAGCATATAAATAAAAGCTAATCGAAAATGATTTCAGAAACATTTGGTTATTGTTATATTGTTTTCTAATCTAATAATTTGCCCTCCAGGTGTAAACAGTAGTAATTGTCATGTCTGATAATCCACAAATGTTCAAGCATGGTGTCCTGATCTGTCCTTAGTCTGTACTCCGGGAAAAGAACAGAGGAAACGTGGAAGCTTTTGGGATCATTTTGATAAAATGCAGATAATAAGTTTCCATTCATCAAGTAGATGGTTTCGTAAGACCCAAACGTGACCACGCTGAGACAAAAAGTAGAAATAACTGGGTGTAAAATATCATGAAAAGAAACACCGTTTTTGAATGAATGCATACAAAAAAAAAACAGTGGGAGTTTTCAAATCATTACAACATGAAAATCTATCCTTCATTTAAAACTTCAGCAAAGACAAAATCACACACAACTTATTTCTTTTTCTGTTGCATCTAAAAGTATGAGGTATGATTTGAGATCAGCCAAGACCCAATTCCAAAACTGAAGGGTGTAAATCTGTATGGTGCATATTAACTTGGCAAATTTTGTTTCTCTTTCCTTTTTTTCACATTCCCTAATACTCCATAAGATTCTCACCTTGCTTTTACTGTGGAAGTATTTAAGGGAAAGTACTATCAGCTCTGGTGTAATGCTGTGTAACTTCGGCTGCCTTGACTGAGCTCGGTTCAGCCCAGGCGCTGCTGCTGCTGCCTCTACACTCGGCACTCCCTCTAGAGGTGGAGAAATATGCCCCAACTGTGGGATACAGTAGTAAAAACTTGAATTAAGGGGAGCTGCTTCTAATGTTACTATTTATAATAATAATAAAATATATATGGCACATTTGACCGAAGTCAAGACTTTGCTTTATGAGAGAGGAAGTTTAAAATTTTCTTTCCAACAAAAGTTAGAACAACATCAGCTATTTCAGGAGGGCAAGCTTGAATATGTCCAGTTAATTTTTTTGTATAATTGCTATTTTTATATTTTGCAGAAAAAATAATGTAAAATTGTATGTTTATTTCGAAGTAAAAAAGAAAAACACTTTTATTTTGTAAGTTTAATATTTAGCAGCATTGTCGTATAAGCTACAAAAAATATTTCAGATAAATTATTACAGACATCATCATGAACCTTAACTATCAAGATATTAATGGAAAAAAGCATCATGTAACTGTAAGTGCCAACATATTGCCACCTTATAAATTAAAACTCCTTGTGTATTGATTAAATTTATCTTAACAATTATCTTTTATCTTAACAATAAACAATTTTCTGTACAAGTACTGCAATTTAGCAAAAATAGTAACATTAAATAAATAAAGTTGAGCAGTGTAATCCTGTCAGACGGATAATTAACACATTTTAATTAATTTACTGGAGATGGTTCAGTGCTGGAAATTTGCTATTTTAGTTATCTTATTTTTTTCAGTTTTATTACATTACACATAAATTTACATCCAGCTATCAAGTTATTCTTTTTTTGCAAAAAACTTATCTAATATAGTTGTCTTTGTTTGTTTTGTTTTTTTTTTCTTTTACTTAACTTGATTTTAATAAAGTTTATGGTATATGTAACTATACAAATTAAAGAGCATCAGCTTTACCATTAGCAGAGAGCAAAGAGAGGAAACTGACCAAACCAGTTGTGCAAGTAGGCCGAAGTCCCTATTTCTTATCGTTATATCTGCTATTGATGCATTGATGCGTAGATATTCTCCGAAGTAACAGCGGCTTTTAGTGTGAGTATCTACTGATAGATTTTTAGGAAATATTTTGAAAAGCAAATATAATGCTGCTATTTTCTAGGAGTGGCCGGCTTTAGAAAATTGACCGGCAGAGGTCGCCGTTATGCCTTGATCGAAAAAAGTTTTAGCAAAACGGCAGAAGTATTTTAAACAATAACTTGAACATGATGAAAATTCATACACATGTGGAATATATTTATTTAGAAAATAATTATTTCAGTTGCTTTTTTTCTCCATAGAAAAGAAAACTTTTGCTTTTAGGTAAGTGAAATGAACATTTGTAAACCACAATAAAAATTTTCAGTTAGAAAAACATGAAGGTTTAGATAAACTAAAAGACGAGAAAATTCCACTTAATTCATGGCAGAGCTGCGAGTGGCTCTTTGGTTCTGTGGCTCTCTTAATATATTTTAAAATGTTAAATTATTACCCTGTTTTTTGTTTTATGCTTTTCAGTGCCCCCATGAAAACATGCTGGCCCCACCCTAGCCCCTCTAGTAAACATGGTGTGGAGCCATTACTGGTTACAGCAAAGGACATCATGCTGATAAAGAAGGATGGCTCTGCTCTATGAACTCCCCAACAAACTTGGGAGATTACTTCACAGAGAATTCTTCTTTATAAAAGGAAGAACACTTTAGACATTTAGGGGCACTGGGGTGGGAATTTGTGATTGAGATTTTTTTTTTTTTATCTGAACTGCTCCCTCTCCCAGGAGCCCATTTCCCCCGTCCTGCTCCCCCTTCTCTGGCTGGTGCCTGGGCTCGCTAGCGTACTGGTTAGCTCGGGGTTTGGGGTGGATGCCCGAGTGGCTACTGGCTTGTCCCTGGTGGCTTCCCTGTGGGGCCCGGCCGGCCGGGGCCCGGCTGGGGTTCCCGCTGGGGGGGTGGCGCGCCCAAGGGGCCTCCCTTGTTGGGGTCGGATTGTCTGGGTTGCCCCCCCCCTTGGCGCCTTCGCTCTGGGGTCCCCTTGGCTCTGGGTCTCCCGGCGCTGGTCTCTGCGCTCTCGCGGGGTGCGTCTTCGGCTCTCCACAACCGCTATTAAGCAT